>RJWJ010001387.1:0-134521 GCA_004363605.1 Indri indri | reverse complement strand
GAAATGAGAAACCATGCTGCCCATGAAGCAAGATTCACTGAGAAGTGGTGTCTGCACCCTGAAGCTTTCCTGTTCTTGGTGCTAGTCCCCCCAACATCTCCTTGTGCTTCTTAGGTCCTGAGGATAAATTACCCCTTCATTTTTTCTTTGATAAATTCATCTGAGTGTGTTTCCATTATTTTCAAACAGCCTTGGAGCAATGGTTTATCATTAAAATTTTTCCAAATTTCTGCTTCTGCAAATCAGGGAGTGAATGAAAATCTTCATTAGGCCCACGGAACTCAGATGTCTACAACTTATTTAAAAGTTAAGCCCTCTCAGTTTATTTGTTGAGCTATTAATAAAGAGAGATCTTCTCCCATGTTTGGCTCATGCAGATTTATCTCTTGTAAGAGTAGGTGTGAGGCATAGAATATTTGGTAATTCTGCTATTAAAAATATTTTTTCTGTTTTTTATGTTTTCATCTCATATAGCATGAATAGTCTCACCTCACACTTGCATCCTGACTTTGTGCAAGACATACTGGACTTTAAAATGCATGAGCTTGTCTACCCTACAGTACATTTTTCATTGGTGGCTCTTCACCAATTGTAGATTCACAATAAAAAAAGTCCTCCAGGATTCCAGTTGAATGATACCCAAACTCCATGAAATTGCTAATTTGATTCTGGAACCATAACACCAAGCATCTTTCCTTCTTAGGCCCACATTTGTAAGGGAACAAAATTGTGTGAAGAGCAATAACTTTAATTCAGTCATTGTCAAAAAATCCATCTTTTTATACTAGTCTAAAATACTGAGAATATTTTTCTCTAATCTACTTGCTTAACCAGATGAGTATTTTCCTTCTAAGTGGTTTCATAAGATTCATTTATACTTATTCCAAAGATGCATCCAATGATCAAAAAGAACACCCATCTCATGATTTTATAATATAAACAAACTCCTTCTATAAAAAAATGTTTTCTCTCTAATTCACTCAGCAGATCTTGTTGCTCCTTTTCTACTCTGAATTTCCAGTGATCCTAAGAAGAGAGCTGTGAGCTGTGGGGCCAGGGGGAGGTCAAATCCTCAGGTAAGGCACCATTCCTTAGGTACCTTTCCTCAGGTAAATCTGAGAAAGGCTGCCATCAGGACATTTGATACACGTTTCTTCTAGTTCCTAGTCTGAGATTAGATGTTAATGTGTGAGTCCGGGAATGACAATCATCAGAAAAATTTTAAATCAGCATTACAAAAAGATGTACTCAGTTCATATTAATCCTTCCTAGATTTTTCCATTTCTCCCCATTCATGAAAATTACAGTGTTTAAATGTCTTTTCCAAAAGAACTAAAGTTTTTAAGAATCGAAGAAAATTAGAGGCTTCTGGGTAAGGCAAGACCTAGAAGAAATCAGTCAATAGCTCATTTTATTTCATGATGCAGTAAGGTCGTTGTTGCTCAGTGGTCTTGTCCTAAGTAACTTTTTTTAATAGCTGTCAAAATACTCATCAGCTGAAGAGGAAGTGATCTTTTTTTTCTCAGTGGGCCTTTATATGAATTAATAAAATCTAGCGAGACAAGATAGTAGATGAGCAAAACTGCCAGCCAGAGTGTCTCTGCAAGAAAGATAGCTTTTAGATGAAAGTGAAAAAAAAATAAACAGGCAGACAAACATACATTGGATGAGGGTCAGAAGGAAGGGTGCCTGAAACTTTAGGAGACTCCACGGGAAGAAGTTGTGGAGCAGAACTGGAAGGGGAAAGGCATTGGCAGGGTCTAAACCCTGGGAGGCTTGGAAACCAGCAACAAGGGTAGGTGGAGAGGTTAAATTTTCCCTCCCTTGCATCTCTGACTGCTGGTGGGCTCCTGACCTGCTGGAGAGATCTGCCAACACCAGCCCAGACCACCAGTGAGCAGTGAGCCTCTTGCAGATGGGCACCGGGTTCCCAGCTCCCTCAGGGCACCTCCCAGCCCGCAGACCCCAACCCATTGACAGGCACCATATTGCTTCATTCTCTCCTTCTCCTTCCCTACCAATGGCTGCTGAGAGAGACAATTTAGCCACCACCCAGGGGCATCTGCAGGGAATGGGACCTTTCCTTTTGGGGCCCTACAGTAGACTGACGGGTACTCAGACTGTGAGCTCCCTACCTGCCAGCCCTCCCAGGTGCTGCTTGCCTCATGATTCCAGCAGAGAGGGGCAAACCCTGAGGTGGAGAGACATTGATCCAGCTTGGACACCCTGTGGGTGATTTGACACCAGCACTCTTCTCCCTGGCAGGGTCAGGGATTAATCTCTGGGCCCCGGGGGACAGGCCTGCAGGCCAGATCCCATACACCTAGGTCTCGATTGCATTGCCCGGGGACACAAAAGGGATATTTGTGAACTGGTGATCAAAGCAGCCATGTATGAGGTTCATAGTGCCCTAAACATATGCATTGCACACCCTATACAACTGTAAACAGCTGCTCTTTAGAGGGCTGCTTGTAATCTGGTTCAGAAGAGCTCTTTTTGGTTCTCATTTGTAGCTCTTATTGATCCCAGCACTACTCAGATTCAAAATGTTCAGAAATTTGGTTGTAATTAAGGAAACTCCTGATGTCTTTCAAAATCACACAACAGATAATAGTCACTGAAAATTGTAACTGCTTTACTTTTGAACTACCACTTTCTTATATCTAGCATGAATTCAGCAACTAAGGAGGACAAAAAATTGTGGTGGTGGTTTTTGAGAAAGAACTACAAAAGTAGAAATTAGTCAGCTTAAATAAATTCAAGACTATATTCAATAACTGGCATTAGTTTTATAAAACAGTTGTATAAAATAAGTCTTCATTAAGTACTAAAAAAGTAGAAATGGATTTTAATTTTATCTGGAGGAATTTAATTTATTTTAGCCTTCTAGGTAAGCTATGAAAAAGTCTCCAAGGAAGATGTAGAGATATCAATATCAGTATTCCTTAAAAAGTAAATGAGATCTAGAAAGTTTTAAAATGTGTATGTGCGTTACCTCCAGACCCCAAGTCAAAGGCTAAACTTTTGAGCTACAAATAATCTTTGCTCAGTCAGATTTTGAAAACACTTTTATTCATTTATTTGTCTATTTTTACTTGCTGTATTTCAGCTTTAGGAGAAAGGGGCACATTATCAAAAAGATAATATTGGCAATTTTCAGAGGAAGTTCTGGGGCTGGTACACATTCAGTTTTCTGCCCTAGCACATCAGAAGACAAAAGTTACTGAATGCTGTTTAAAACAATGATGTTACTGCATGTGAAGGTCTCAAACACCTACAAAACACTTAATTGTCTTGGTTTACCATTCTTTTTTTAGTCAGGAATAAGAAAAGTGCATGATTTAGAAAGAATCTCAATTGTAAGAGTTAGAACAAAAAAGTTTTTAGCCGACTCCTGAGTTTAAAATATGCTACTTCTAAGCTACTTTCCTTAGAAAACAAAAAGTTTGTGACTTCGTGTAAATATATAAATGAGACCCACAACCTCTGATTTGAAACCAGTTTATAGAAAGCCTGAATTGGTAAAGGGGGATGAACTACTTGATTATTTCTTCAGGTGTATTAGAGATTCTCATAGAAATGTTTTCCATATGCAGATTTTGTGCTGCACTAAACCTGAAGAGTGCTCAATCTTCTAAATTCCACAGGGCGTTCCCAGCATTGGAAATTATTTGCATTCTAAGGAATTTTGTCCATCTACCCCATGAACCAGCAAACTAGCTACGGGAAGACCAGCATTCAACATTCCATCTTACCTGAGTGTGCATCACCCTCTTTGACCCTCCATGCTACTAATCACTGCCTGGCACAACTTTAACCATTTGTTAATGACCTTTCTTCCAAGCAAGAACGCAAACCCCAAGAGGACATGGGGTTTTGACTGCTTTTCCCATTGCTCTAACTCTAGCATTTAGAACAGTACAAGATACATGGAAGTTACTCAATATATATTTTTTGAAGAGATAAATAAATTTTGACAAATTTCACTAGTGAATTTTCCTTCATTCAACTTTATTATATGTCTAGGTAAAATCAGAATGTCAGCTGAAGTGATTCAGTAGTTATGGCCCTCTGAGTTATTAAGTAAATGCCAATGAACACCTAGAAGTTATTTTTTATTATTTAAAATATTTTGTTTTCCTAAGTATTTGATAGTGCTTTGCTTTTGTTGCATTTTTCGTAATTGTTTGTCTAGGCAGTAGTTGAAAAATCTGAATCCTTAATATCAAAATTTAACTTCATCTAAAGAAAAAAAAATGTTAAAGACAGGGCCTCATTCTGTCACCAGGGCTAGAGTGCAGTGGTGCACTTGTAGCTCACTGCAACCTCAAATTTCTGAGCTGCAGCCATCCTCCTGACTCAGCTTCTGGAGTAGCTAGTACTACAGGTGAGTGCCACCATGCCCAGCTAATTTTTTAATTTTTTGTAGAGATAGGGGCTCACTGTCTTGCCCAGGCTGTTCTCAAACTCCTGGGCTCAAGCAATCCTCCTGCCTCAACCTCCCAAAGTACTAGGATTACAGGTGTGAGGCACCACACCTAGATAAGAAAATATTTTATTCCACTTATCTGTTTAACAGAGATAGGCAATTCATCACCAAACTGGAGACATTCAGCAAAGATAGGCTGAGAATATTCAAATAAATTTTTTCCACAGGATATGAAAGAGAATTTTTGTGAAGTGCAAAGTTCTATTAAAAATTTGCAAACATAGAACCTCTGATTCTCATTTTTAATCTTCAAACTCTTTAAAGATTTATTTTAAATTGACTCATAATAATTATACCTATTTATGGGGTACAGTGTGATGTTTCAATACATGTATACATTGTGTAATGATCAAATCAGGGTAATTAGCTTGCCCATCACTTTAAACATTATTTAAAATCCTCTTTCAGTTATTTTCAGATACACAGTATAATATTGTTAACTACAGTCACCCTACTGTGCAATAGAAGACCAGAACTTATTCTGTCTAACTGTAACTTTGTAGCCATTGACCAATCTCTCCCCCTCCCTCCTCCCCTCAACCTCCCCAACCTCCAGTAACCACTATTCTACTATGTACTTCTATGAGATTAGCTTTTTAAACTTTTGTAAATGAATGAGATCATGTGGCATTTGTCTTTCCATGCCTGGTTTATTTCATTGAACATAATGCCTTCTAAATTTATCCATGTTGCTGCAAATGACAGGATTTCATTCTTTTTAAGGCTGAATAACATTACATTGTATATATCACATTGTGTAGCACATTTTCTTTATCTCTTCATCTGTTGATGGACACAGGTTGTGAAAAGTGCTGTGCTGCAATAAACGTGGGAGCTCAGATATTTCTTCAACATACTGATCTCATTTTTTTTTTTTTTTTGGATATATACCCAGTAGTGGGATCACTGGATTATATGGTGGTTCTATTTTTAATATTTTGAAAGACTTCCATACTGTTTTCAATAATGGCTGTGCTAATTAACATTCCCACCAATAATGTATAAGGGTTCCCATTTCTCCACATCCATGCCAGCATTTGTTATTTTTGTCTTTTTGATAATAGCCATTCCAACAAGTGTGAGTTGGTATCTCATTGTGGTTTTGATTTGCATTTCCCTGATGATTAGTGATGTTGAGCATTTTTTCCTATACCTATTATCCTTTTGTATGTCTCCCTTCAGAAATGTCTCTTCAGGTTCTTTGTCCATGTTTTAAATTGGATTATTTGATTTTTCGCTATTGGGTTGTCTGAGTTCCTCATATATTCTAGATATTAACCCCTTGTCAGATGCATAGTTTACAAATATCTTCTCTCATTCTGTAGTTTAACTCTTCACTCTGTTGATTGCTTCCTTTGTTGTGCAGAAGCTTTTTAATTTGTGATTCTCACTTTAACAGGTGTAATGAGCATCTTTTCCTTAGTCAGTATTTATTTGAGATATTATTCATTTTCTTTATCATGTATTATATTAAAAATTATGATGAAACAGAATAAATTTTGTGCCCTTCAATAAAAATAAGTTAATTACAACCGAATGTAAAATTAGGTGCAAAAGTGAATAAGAACATAAAACATAACAATTTATAAATTTTAAAAAGCTAAAAAATTCTATAAACATTATGAAATCCAGAAAAAATAACATATACTATTAATTACTGCTTAATATGCCTCTTAAAAGATTTTTTTCTCTATAATTTTTGGCTATATATTCTTTGACTGCCTTTTTAAAGGATGATCATTTTGTAATACAATTTTCTATAGAGAAAAAGAAAAGAAAATTCCTATAGCACAGCTAATCAAAATTATTTTTCATTTTTATGAAAGTGGAAAAATATTGTCCAGCTTTTCAACATACCCTTGCTAAAGAAATTTATAATTTCTGTCAAATTTGGAAAAATATCCACCAAAATTTTTCATATCTGAGTTATAGCTATAACCATCATTTTTATACAGCTACAAGTTTGTGCCTTACAAACCACAAGAATTCTGATCATTTCTACCCTGCATGGTTCCCATTAAAAAATGTATGGTGAAATTGTCATTGTTCGTGCAGTATCATCAACTATATTTCTGAAACAAGAGAACTTCCATTTTGACTTAAACATCAATAGAAATAAATTCTCCACTTAATATTTTACACATCTGATGACTGAAAAACTTTTCCACAGGGTAGCTTCTGCCACCACTTTTCACATCTTATATCTCCTCCTCCACCCACACACTCTTGGTGCCAGGTATCATAAGATACATTCAGGCAGTGGTGTAGCCCGGGACCCCACTCCTTCAAGTCACAACACTGGGCAAGTTAGCACAGAGAACTTAGGAGTGTTCCTGGAAGCCATTCTTAAAACCAAAGGCTAGCAATGAAGTAACTAAATATGAAAGTGACTAGGATCCATATAAATATGCTATAATAAACTAATATTACTATGTCTCCAACTCAACTTTTCATTCAAATCCCTAAAATGCCCATAGCCCTTCCAAAATCTGCCAATATAAGTGGGTGTATGATGGAGGTGAATTTAGAAAAGAAAGACCTAGCAGTCTTAATTGACCGTGGTTAAATTGTCTTATTTAGCACATTTCATAAAAATATGTAATCATGTGAACACAGTGTTAGGGCACCTTCGAGTGTCCTGGAAGGAGATAATGCAAGCTCCATGGTACCTCTGCCTCTAACAGTACCTTTATAATTTGATTCAATAGCCATTAGAACCTGTCCTTCTACTTTGCTGTTCTTCAAGAATGTCTATGTTACTCTTGGCACTCTGCATTTCCATACAAATTTAGATTTAACTTGTCTTATTTCACAGAGATATGTATAGGGATTTAGACTGAGATTATATTAAATCTATAAATCAGTGTTGGAAGAACTGATATTTTTACAATATTAAGTCCTCCAATCCATGTACATAGTATGCATCTCTACTTATTCAATCGTTCAAAATTTCTGTTATTACATGTGCATGAATTTCTACAAAGAGGAGTTAGACATCTCTTATTAATTTTATTGATATTTCTAGATATTTTATGAGTATAGAGCATTTTGTTTTATAAGTATAATTTTCTAATATTTGTCGCTGGTATAAAGATATACAGTCATATGTATTTGGTAATTTTGCTAAATTCTATTAAAACTAAAAATTTATCTGTAGATTCAATTGAATATTTTCTTCCAAAATTAAATAATTTATTAAAAAATAATGTTTTCCTTCCGATTCCTATAACTCATATCTATTTTTATTGCAATTGCTAAGATCTTCAGTACTCAGATGAAAAAAAGTGGTGATACTAGAATGCTTCATTTCTATCTCAAAATATACTATTAAGTATGATGTTTCCTGTAGAACTTTTTCATAGATATTGTCATTCCAACTTGAGGAACATCTTTTTTCTTATTTTTAAAGTTTTTAATTATGAATAAATGAATGTTGAATTTTGTCAACTGCTTCTTCTGCAACTGTTGAAATGATATTATAATATTCCTCCTGAAATGTCTTAATATGGAAAATTATATTGATTGATTTTTGAATGTCAAGTAAATCTTGACTGCCTGGGATTAACTCAATTTAGTCACATATATTATTCCTTTTATATATTGCTGTATTTCTTTGCTGTTTTTTTAAAGGATTTTTTGTCATCTGTGTTCATTGGTAAGATTGGTCTACAAAATTTTTCTTCCCTAGTTTTAATATCAGTGTTCTATTTTCCTCATAAAATGACTGGGGGAGTCTGTGCTCTTTTTCTACTATTTAAAAAAGTTTTGATAAAATTAGAATTATTTCTTCTTTAAATGTTTGGAAAATCTAACTGACAAAGCCATGTGGACTTAGAGTTTTCTTTGTAGGAAGGTTTTTAATTGCTATTTCTTTAATAGTTATAAATTAATTATTTAGGTTTTGTCTTCTTTTGTCAATTTTGACAAGTTATGTCAATTTTATTATCTTTCAACAGGATCAACTTTTAATCTTTTGATTCTGTTATATGATTTGCTTCTATTTCATGAATTCTTGCTCTTACCTTCATTTTGTCCTTTCTTTCATTTTTCTTGGATTAACTTGATCTTCTTTCTATAATTTCTTGACAAGATTGCTTACTTCACCTATTTTCAACATTTCTTCTTTTCTAATAAATATATTTTAAACAAAAATGTATTCAACATTTGCAAACCTTACAGCCAATAAAGGGTCAATATCCAAAATGTATATAAGAAATTCAAACAACTCAACAACAAGAAAGCAAATAACCTGATTAAAAATCGGGCAAAGGATGTGAATAGACATTTTTCAAAAGAAGACATACAACTGGCTAACAGATATATGAAAAAAATACTCAATATCTCTAATCATCATGTAAATGTAAATTAAAAGCACAATGAGATAGTCACTTCACACCTGTTAGTATTGCTATTATCAAAAAGACAAAAGATAATTAAGTGTTGGCAGGGTGTGGAGAAAAGGGAACACTTGAGCACTATTGGTAAGGATGTAAATTAATGCAGCAATTATAAAACAGTATGGAGTTTCCTCGAAAAATTAACAATAGAGCTATCATATGATCCCACTACTGGGTACGTATCAAAAGAAAATGAAATGAGTATCTCGAAGAGATATCTATCCCTCCATAATCATTGAACATTATTCACAATAGCCAAGATGAAATAGACCTACATGTCCATCAATGGATGAATGAGTAAAGAAAATGTGGTATATATACACAATGGAATACTATTCAGCCATAAAAAAGAAGGAAATCCTGTCATTTGTGATAGCATGGGTAAACGTGGAAGACATTATTTTAAGTGAAATAAACCAGGCACAGAAAGACAAATACCACATGATCTCACTTACATGGGGAACCTAAAAAAGTTGAACTCATAGAAAAATGAGTAGAGTGGTGCTTACCATGGGCTAGGGAGGGGGGTTGGGAAGATGTTAGTCAAAGAATACAAAATTTCATTTAAATAGGTAGAATAAGATCAAGAGATCTATTGTACAACATGGTAACGACAGTTAATAAAAGAA
Organism: Indri indri; assembly: GCA_004363605.1. NCBI lineage: Eukaryota > Metazoa > Chordata > Mammalia > Primates > Indriidae > Indri > Indri indri. The sequence goes on along the minus strand of RJWJ010001387.1, from coordinate 125,006 downwards.
TATTAGTAATATATTCCCGAATATCACTAAGAGAGTAGATTTTAGGTGTTCTCACAACAAAAAAATGAGAAATCTGTAAGGCAATGCATATGTTAATTAGTTCAATATGGTCATCCCACAATGTATATATATTTCAAAACATCAAGTTGTACAGATAAATACATGTAATAAAAGAAAAATGTGCTTTTAAAATATCCTCTAGGTAATAATTTGGCAGCATATCATAAGTTATATGTTATATTTTTGTCATATTCAATTTGAAATATTGTCTAATCCACTATGATTTCTTCTTTGAACCATATACTATATAGTATATTTAGGTGATTATTTCTTAATTTTCAAGTATACTGATTTTCCTAGTTTTATGGTTGTTTTCTATTAACATAATTGGTTTGTGATCAGAAAACAGTCTGTAATATTTCAATCCTTTAAATGTATTTAGCCATGCTTTATGACCAATATATAGTCAATTTTTCTGATATCAGTATGTGCTTAAAAAGACCATGGATCCTCCAGTTATTTTTTCTTAGCCTTTTTTTTTTAAATTTCAGAATATTACAGGGTATGAATGTTTAGGTTACATATATTGCCTTTGCCCTGCCCAAGTCAGAGCTACAAGCATGCCCATTCCCCAAACATTGCTCACCGCACCCAGTAAGTGTGAATATACCCATTCCCTCGCTGCTCCTTCTACCTGCCTAACACCTGATGAATATTACTACCATATGTGCACATATGTGTTGATCAATTAGTACCAATTTGATGATGAGTATATGTGGTGCTTGTTTTTCCATTCTTGTGATCCTTCACTTAGTAGAATGGGCTCCAGCTCCATCCAGGATAATACAAGAGGTGCTAGTTCCCCATTATTTTTTGTGGCTGAGTAGAACTCCATAGTATACATACACCACATTTCATTAATCCACTCATGTATTGATGGGCACTTGGGTTGTTTCCATATCTTTGCAGTTGTGAATTGTGCTGCTATAAACATTTGAGTGCAGATGTCTTTTTTATAGAATGTCTTTTTTTCCTTTGGGTAAATGCCTGCAGATATATGAGCAAAAAAGAATGAAATAACTATATCCTATGCCATGTGATACTATCAAAGTAAAAAAAAAAGTGAGTTACCTAAACAACTGAAAATCTCTCATTTTTCCTATGCTCTATATATTCTTAGAGTCTTTTAAAGCAGCTGTTGGTGAGATGGAAAAGAAGGAGCCAGTTGTGTCTGCATGTAGTTTTTTCAACTTCGCTCAGCCGAGAGGCTCACAGCCATGTGGTTATGTCCAATTTTTGTTTATTTTTTCCCATGAGCCAAGAGATAGCATATTTTTAGAATTTCAAATGTCAGTAAATAAACAATGCATCTGGGAAAGAGAAGTTTGTTGTTAGGAACTCACACCAACTAATCTATAATGAATAACTATAAATTTGATGCTGTTCCTCAGAAAGGTATCTCAAATGGTAATATATGAGCTCACCATTTTTTTTAACCTGGGCATTTATTTTTAGTTTAATACCATTGTAAATAGAACCAGTTTTACTTTCTGCCTAGCATTCTAAGAATCTTTCACAGGAAAAGTCATTTCATTTTGTATTATTAATATGCCTAGAACATAGTGATATCATGATAGCGGGAATGTTGTCTCAAAGAAAAGCCAAGAAAATGGGAACCCCCCAAGACTGAATTTCTAGCAAATTTAGTATATAACTAGAAATGCATAAGACCACTTCATGTAACACTTATTGATATCCAGGCAGCACAAAGTGTAGTGATATAATGAGTCTTCTTTTGAATCTTGTTTTAAGTTGTCCAAGTTCAGACAGGACTCCCTGAAGGCTGTGCCTCCATTTTTTATTAAGTTTTCTATTATTTTGAAGGAAAGGGCTTCAGCAACATTCACTGAGGCTGGTGATAATAATTGTGATGTGGAAACACAGAGGCTGAGTGGAAATGACTATTCCCATCCCTTCCCTTTGCAGCTGTCTCCCTTGAACAGGGACTTAACCCCTGGAGCCTCCATTTTCTTCTTCTGTGAAATTAGAAAAATCATACCTACATTGCAAGGTAGCTGTTGAGAGTTACATGTACTCACTTCCTGTATGTAGCCATATAATATACCCGGTACATTTTGTGTGTACAATGCTTTGGAGATTTGATTATTTTTTTGATTATTAGATTAGTATTTAATATTAGCTTCTGGAGGAAGCCAAACCTGTACCGCAGGGGAGGAACTCGCTGGTGATCAGAGGCAAATGGATGGAAGCTTTTAAATGCAGCCAAGTCTCTCCTTATGGCTGTTTCCCAAAAGCAACAATTTCCGTTTAAATCTTTAAAAACACAAGATGAAGTGCTTTTCAGATGACAGGGGCCACTCCAAGACACAAGTGGCTTTCACATAGAAAATAACTGGATAATCAAACCAACATCCAAAGCCTCCTGTCAGACATTATCCTTTTCCACTGTGATTCATTTTACTTTGGGTACAGACATCTCAGTGTCATTATGTGGTCTGGTTCCTTTTAGATGTCCTTTCAGATGGAAAGGAAAATGATTTTTCAGGCATTCTCAAACAGGAAAAGCAAAATGCAACTAATTTATTTATGATTCTGTTTTGTTCAACTCAGTAAGTGTATTTATTTTTAAGCTTGTTCCAGAAAAAAAAAAAATGGCTCTCTTTACCAGAAGATTTGAGAAGGGAGAACTTTCTAAATGCCATCAAATAATCTATTGTATTACTTAGGATAAGCGACTTCAGTTGTCTGTCTCTGACATTTCTACCATAGAAAAATTGATAGTAATAGTGAGTTTCTTCCTTTAGCAAAAAGAGGCAGAAAAAGACAGAGTTAATACAGTAATAATAGTAGCTGATATATACTGATCACTACCTATGAGCCAAGTGCTTTCCTAAGTACTTCACATGTAATTAATAATGTTTAGTCTTTATAATAACACTATATGAAAGCTTCTAGAATTATCCCCATTTCCAGATGAGAACATGGGAACACAGAAAAGGTAAATAACTTAACTAAAGTCACAGGACCTGAAAGTGGTATATTCAAACCCAAGCAGTTTGTCTCAAGTCCACACAGGTATACCTTGCTGCTCTTCCAGTGAAATGACAGATATTAAGTTCTCATCCTCAATGTCATCAGACATTTAGTGTGTCAAGAGAGATGCAAAACAATTAGTGTAGGAATTACTCTATCAAAGGTTATGCTGGTTGGTTTTAAAATAAGGTATGTGCCTTGTCTCTAAAGCAAAGGTAGATACGTGGTTGTCTTTCCTTTCTGACAAGAAACCTTGGTTTTTGGTACTCATCATGACACAAGAAGGTATATTCATTACAAGTGAGCTGCAATACGTCAGTGTGGTCCATCCTTTGAGTTCTAAGGCTGTATTTTGTATGCCCCCTCATAAGCTTTTTTTTAGAAGTCTTGGTTCCAACCGAATTGCCCCTGTCTGAGCATTCCCCACCCACATAGTTAGAATCGCCACAAAGCCAGTTCCAACTGTGTTTCATAACACTCCTGCAGGACGTCACTTCCCCATAGCACACATCTTGCTTTGAGGTTGTTTCACTCAGCTGAGCACAAAGTGCAAACATTTGCAACCAGCCTGCCAAGGCAGGGAAGAATTGAAATTGATGCTAACGTCACTTGAGTCTCTCTTTCTGTTCCACCTCACATTCTGTTGTCAGAGTAATCTCTCTTGAGGATCAGGCAGTTTTATTGATTTCCACCTTTTCTACCACAGAAAATGAATGCATCACCTTCCTTCCAGGCCTCCTTGATCTGTTTGTTCCCTGACATCCAACCTTGTCCTCACTTCTCTAGCTGGGCTGGACTACTCCCTGTCACAGTTTTAGGCTCCCTTTTCAGATGTTTCATCTTGCTTGCTCAATTTTTTAATGAATATTTCTAGAGCACCTACTATGTACTAGGTATAGAGCAAGGTGCTTGTCTGGAATGACTTCTCTCAGTCTGTCAAGTCTCACCCATGTTTCAAACTTCCCATCCATTCCATTTTTTCCATTGTCATGGCTTGGAGTTTTCTAGCACTCATTATTACTTGTAAATTTAGTTCCGTCTCCTCCATTAGGTAATAGTTGTTTATAAGCTTTAGACCTCTGTATACTTCACTACACTGAGTAAATACAACGTGAGCAAAAAATACCTACTAATAAGACCACAATGAAAGCCTTAGCATTATTAGAACTTCAACTAAGGTCTCCAACCTTTGCTTAGAAAGTGAGGATGAATTGTTAAGAAACTAATGAATTATTGTTGCCATCTGTGCAGATGTAAGTGAGGAACTTGGAGTCACTTTTGCTCTTTAAAAACGTATGGTGTTGATGTGTATCTGAGGACAGCGGGGGTTGGATGTAGGCAGAGGGGAGAAATGTACTTTTATCTTACACAACCCAGTCCAAATCCCTTGGTTTTCTACCTTAGTGTTTTCTATTAATACAAAAATTTTTTTTGACATATCGTGGTTCTCATTTTTCTGAATTTTCTAAGCACAGTTTTGAGTGTTCTTTCTGTTATAGCTAGGAATTAACCCAGCTCTCTGACCCTTGCTTTATGCTGTAAGATCATACTTTCTAAAATTCTTATTTCACGCTAACTCAATCCTAGCACTGTACACATAGTGTTTTCTTCATTTATTTTGCAATATCGCAAGCCATTTCCAGCATATTATCATACTGTAAATACTTTGGCTCACTCATTTAATCAAAAGCCCACTTTGTTCATTTTACTTTGTAATTCAATTCTCAATGCAGCTTTTGCAGTACAATTGTTATGAATTTTCAATTTATTTTTATATCTATTTTTATAGCTGCCACTTCTACAGTGTGGCAAGCTTTTTTCCTTAACTTTAAAAACATCATTTCCGAAAGAAAGCTGTTCTGAAATCTGGCTTTTTCAGCAAACTGAACACCCACACGATGAAGATAGAATGACAGAAGTTAGAGGTGCAAAAGATGCATAAGGTCACCTTGCCTATTTTTTTTTTTAGCAAATACAAAGATGTGTGCACAATAATGTTTGAGTTTACATAGTTATCCACTTTAAGTTAGAAAATGTTGTTGACCCCCATTATATGTTCACTGATCTGTGGCTTTTGCTAGAACCTTATGAGCTTTGCTAATAGTTCACATTTTCTTTGAAATCAATGTGTTTCTGTGTGGTAAAATGTGAATCTGACTGATTCCAAATTAAATTTTGTCTTTGAAAGGGTAATGACTTTCTTTTACCTACCGTTTCCCCCCTGTTTTTAGGAATAATATTCTCTTTATTGCTTCATAACAAACCAACTCAAAACCTCAATAATCAAAATAACAGCAATCATTCGTTATTATTTCTCATTGTTTGGTAGGGAAACTGGGCTCAGCGAGGCAGTTCTTGTTCAGGGTTTCTTGTGCAGCTGCAGTCAGATGGTGGTGGCTGCCAGAGTCATCTCAAAGGCTTTTTCTCACACATGGCTGTTTGTTGGAACCTATAAGTGGCTTATAGGTGTCCTGAGCTTCCCTCACAGCCTGACTTGATTCCAAGGGTAAGTATCCCAAAACAGAGGTGGAAGCAATATTGCCCTGTGTGACCTAGCCTCCAAAGTTACACAGCGTCACTTTCATCAAATAGTCACTAAGGACCACCCAGGTATAAGCAGGGTGGGGGTAGGGATTGAGGACAAGGAATATGGGAAGTGGGAAAATAGACCCCACCTCTAAGTGAGGGGAGTGGCAAGGTCACGTTATAAGGATGTATGGGATGACAGGTATTGTTACTGCCATCTTTGGAAAATACAATCTTCTCCAAGTAGTTACATAACCACGTACTTATTATTTACCACTGCTAGGGAATTAAAGGTTTCAATTTAGATACGACTGTCAACCTCTTTTCACACCGAATCACACATAGGTGCCACTAACAGATCTAGTAAAGTGCACAGCTCTTAACTTCACTTATTTTGTCTTAATGCTTCCTGATCACTCCCTTTAAGTTAGATGCAATCAGTGAAAATGAAGAAGAAAAAGACTTGCTAATTCATAACCTGTACACCCTATCTTTGAACAATGGGTTCTTATCATATCCTTCAATGCATCTATGCTGTTTCTCCACTACCTATGTGAACTTAAATGTCAGTTGACTTCCCTGGGCTTCAGTATGGTTAAGTTGTCCCCAAGTTCTCTTTTTAATTCTAATGTTCTATAATTCTGATTTGTATATTTGCAGGTCTGAATCTCTATTTTCATCTGCTAAACAAACATCAATGCCAGTACAACCAGATAATTATGCTAATGAATGTGCATATGTTTATTTTTCTATTTTGAACCCCATGGAAAACCATGGAATCAATTCCTGTCACATGCTCCCTCTTCACAAATAAGATAAAAGAATTATACTTGGAGTTGAGTTTCTCCAATGACACATATTATTTTGCGTCTCCCTTTTATCTTAGAGTAGTCCATCAAGCCTCAGGAGTTGTCCCATGAAAATAATGATACTGTTCAGACAAGGCGTCTTCAATAGGATTATTGATAACATCTTTCTCTATCAAACATGTGTCTATGGTAACATGATGAAATGAGAAATCTGGATTCTGTCTGAAGCATGGAACTCACTTGGGACACTGGTTGTTCATGTATGGAACTTTCACAACACAGCACTAACCCTGTGGGTTATAAACAAATATGAAACTCAAATCTCTAAAACAACCACTAAAGCTATCTAAAGCAATGCCTGCCTGAGGTGACAAACCAATGGTTAACATTGGTCCTAATGCCATTCATCAGTAATATTTTATTATTTGGTTTAGTCGGTCTGAATAAAATATTTGGTTAAGTATAAGTAAGATCTCCTCTTTCTCCATCAATTACAATTTTGTGAGTTTGATTCACACTTTCCAGCATCTCCTAAGAGATTTTCTCTATCCTCCAAATCAAGTGATGTTCCCTACTTAGCTATTATTAACAAGATGATTTTTCTCCACTCCCACAATTTTCTCCCTCCCATTTATGACTTTGAAATCAACATGTCCTTCCCCCATCTTCCATACAATTAGCAATCCTCTCTCACAAGTTTTTCTAATTTTATTCTATGTCTACATCCAAATTACTATCTTAGATCAAATCTACTGGAAATGCCTCTACTTATCTATATGCTTTATTTACAAGCACATGTACTGACACGTACTAGACATTGGGGAGAAATTGCTTATCTTCCCTTTCTTTATTCACTGTCTTTTGGGAGTTCTGGCATCAGCCTGGACTATGCCTTTGAACCGACTTGTGGGAATCGGGGCTGAGGAGCTCTTCAGCCCTGGGTCTCCGGAGGATGTTGGTCAAGGCCAAGTGCGTTGCAGCAGTGCCACAGGAAGACAATGAGAATGCAGGCTACGAAGTTTCTCCTTCTTTGAACCACCATGACTCATGCTCCTGAGAGAGAAAGCCAAAGGATTTGCTGGCATTTCTCTCCACCCCGCATGTGTCAGCCCTCCCTGTAAGCACAACATTTCTAAAGGCAGCTTGAGATTTGGGGGACAAAAGTGACCCACGCTGAAAATGCCACTGTGATCATCACAGCCCGTCATCCAAATTAGCATTTGGAAAGTGGTTGGACCCAACACTTTATCAGTGAATCTGTTTACTTAATGATCTCATCCAGAAATATCTGGCCAAGGAAAGGAGGAGAAGGAAAGCGGCTTCTCTAACTCCAGCAATATGCCACCTACTGTATAAGAAGGCCACCCACCAGAGCAGCCGAAAGCTGCACAGTGTCCTTGCTGCAGAAAGTAATTTAGAAGCCTTTATACACTGCTGCAGCCCTGAAGCTGCTTTTTCCTTTGCTGGAAAAAAATACTTACCGAGAAACCCATTTGGGAAAACATAGTTTCTTCTCTTCTTACCTACCCCTTAAAGCGAAACCACTATTTTCAACATACAGAAAAAAAAAAAAAAAAGACCGTAAAGTCATACGAACCAGCATTGTTCTTATGCTTCTCATCTCTCGTCCCCCAGAACTACTCCTTTTTTAATGACCAATGAGAATACATAGATGTAACTGGATTCAAAAAATTGTTCTTAAAATGTAAAGAGAATATTCATAGTATGAGACTATTCTGTCAAAAAGAAAAGAAACATAAATGGTTTACCTAAGAAGCATGGTTAAAATAAAAGCAAGGAAAGAAAATTAGAGGAAAGGCACATACACAGCCTACACTGATGCTAATTAAAATTAAAATCAAAGACATACTGGAATAGACTAATAAGTCTGGCTGGTAGGTTTCTTTATCTTATCATTAGATGCCAAGTGGCAGAAAAAGGGAAATGAAAAGGCATTTAAAAACCTTGAGAATTAGCTATATTTCTGGTAATTGTCTCTTCTCATATAAAACAAACACTGCATTGCCAACATGTTTGTCTCGGTGTGTGCGTATGTGGTGGTGGGGGGTGAGTAGAATATTAGAATTTTAAAGTAATTGAAATTCAATTGAAATTCTAATGTATCTGATGGGACCAGAATTTCAAAAAACAAATATGGTATTGCAAGCGGGGATCTAGGCTACAGGCATTATCTCCTTGGCTACTCTAGGGTGTTTCTGCGGTGGAAGCATGTACTGCACAGCCCACACTGTCTCACCTATGCCACAAGGACATTGATAATTCCTCAGAACTACAGGTCTGGACTTGAGGTAGCAGATGAGGGCCAGCTGTGTGCCAATGACCAGCCACCCTACCACACGCACAAACTCAGCACACACAACCTTTATGTTTGCAGGTGGTATGGGTATAAATTCACACATCACAAGTCATCATTACAGCACTTCTCGTCCTAGTACTAAGAACACTGTGAAAACTTTAAGATTAAGGAGGGTATAATGTTTACTTTTTAAATGTCGAAAATTGCCAAAGTTTGTATTCTTGGATGGGTGAGTATGTCTCTGTTTCTCAACTAAAAAAAAAATCTTAAAACTAATGGATGTCTCAATAGTCTGTCTTAGTGTGGTAGATGAAGGGCTTCTTACATAAGGCAATTATACTGAAATGAGAATTCTGGTCACTCAGAATTCAAATTAGATTTAACAAAATTTTATTAAATAAAACTTATTAAATAAGTGTATGTTCTGGCCTACATCTACAAATCAATCACATCAATTTTAAGACCCACACATTCTCTTTCATGAGAGCACATGTCAGCCTCTTCAGAGGGTCTAACAGCTAAGGGTGAGTCTCCAAAGGGAGGCCAGGCATAAAACTGAAACCAGTCTGTCAGCTGCAGTCCATATACAATGTCTTCCATCTTGTCCTTTGGCTCCAGCTCCTACGTGTCCATTCTCTTTGGCTATACATCTTCATACAGATCCATGGACATTGTTGACTGATCACTGTGGGAACACCATGACAAACATCGAAGTAGTGTCTCTCAAAGTTTCCAAAGCTTCCACTCTTCAGGCTGTCAGAGTAATCTCTGGGTTCTCTAAAGAGTTGGGGGAAATGATGTGCTCTCCCAAATATCTATCTTTCCCATCAGCTCAGACTTAGTTGCCTCAAAAATAGTTTTTCCCCAAGGCAATTCTTTTATCTCCAATGAAAATGTTTTTCTCCTCAGAGCCAGAAAGTCATTGTAATCTCTGTTTCAGGTGTGGGCTTGCCATTCCCTAGCTCTTGTGTATAGAAAATAGCTGGAAATTTTTAAATTACAGGGGTTCCCCATCCCCTACCCCATCAAGGTTCTTGACTTAACTAAGGCTACTTACAAGGTACCATGTACCTCTCTTCTCCTCAGCAGTCTCGTAATACATTGCGTTGAATAACAACCTAGCACCTGTAGTGATGACAGTGGATTCTGAAATGATGGATCCTCCCACACTCTAGAAGTCATGGCCCTTTGCTCTAACATGTGCAAAGCATCATATTATGGCAACTCCTGCCCTCCATGGCCTGATAGCCTGGAAGAAAAAGGAGACTCACATATAAACAATTCAGTTCCAGGGCAATCTGTGAATAACTGTGGTTAGCTGAGGAAAGAAAAGCATAACTGAGTTTTTAAGAAGAATTATCAGAAGAGCTGTTTTTTCACTTGGATCTTGAAAGATGACCAGTGCGTGGTAGTCAGCTATGAAAGAGAAAGGCATCACAGGCACCTTGAAGTTACTAAGTGTGTCAAAGGCATGGAGGCAGTGGGATGGAGGGTGAATCTGGAAGAGTGAGTTAATAATTGTGAAAAGATGGTAAAGAAGGACTATTGTGAAAACAAAAGGTGGCTAATTGAGATAATTGAATTATTGAGACACTTGAGCAATTGGCTAAGATGTTCAAACTTACCTATCTTCTTAATTTAAGTGATTAGATGTTGAAATTTTGGAGCCAAGGAATAATATGATCAGACTTGGGTTTTAAGGAAAGCATAAAACCTGTGAGCTCAAAAAATAATTGATAAGCTTAAAGTAGAGAAAATGGGAGGGGAGAAATGTTTAATCATTTATTCCAATGTTAAAAGCAAGGGATACATACCATAGACACACAGCCCATCTGCAATTGCCACATCCACAATTGACACCCAACAATAATGACTATTAACAGGAAATGTATACTCATCCCTACTTAGCTCAAGTTCAAATACCAATTTCTTTGCTTCTTGGGAATAAAGCAAAGATTAATGCTGTGTTGTATGAATTACATAAGGTTAAATAAACCCTATCTAGAAACAAACTGTCTTGTTTTAAGGAGTGTGTTTTCTCCAAATGGTCTCATTGTTTATATAATAACAATCATGAATTGTGCTTGTGTGATTCAGTATGGAATTGTTTTTAGATACTATTGGACCATATTGCAGCAGTCTGGAAATATTTTCAAAACTGGTATCCCTTGAAATCTAAAAATATGCCGTTGGCCATGAACTGTGAGACCAGCTGAAAAATTCCAAATGAAATGCATTTTATTCACAGGAACAATTAGGCTAATAGTGCTGTAATCAAACTATCAATCTTGTATTGAGCTACTCACTCTGCCTGATGGCTTCATTACACAATTAAGTCAGAAGAAAGCTGCCATAAGACAAACTAAGACTCCTCCCTTCCCTTAAAATCAAAACCACTGGAAGGAGGGATGCAGAAAGGTGAAAGTTGCCAATTTATTGACAAAGTTTTCCCTTCTTACTGAACTATCAGTGCTGTACATAACTTTAGGAAGTTTAATTCCAAAACTGCTTCACCGTAATAAAGTCACTGGTTATAATCTTTAAATGTTGCCTACTGATTACTTTAAGCAATGCACACTCAGCCTTTACAGAGCTCAAGAAGTTGACCGTATTAAAAGTAGTTTCTTGATATTCTGTTGTTAGTCCTCAAGGATTTATTGGTGATCTCACAGATTTTTCGCAGCAAATGAATATTTTCTCCATCTAGCTACACTGTTGTATCACTGATGCCTTTGTGTTGTACAGACTTTGTCTAATTGAAAAAAACAAATTTATAGCAGGGGTCAGCTAACTATAGCCCATAGACCAAATTTGGCCAGCTACCTATGAGCATTTTTAAATGGTTACAAAATTGTCAAAAGAACAATATTTTGTGATATGTGAATTCATAATGTGAAATTCAAATTTCAGTGTCCATAATAAAGTATTATCGGAACATTGTCATGCTCAGTCATTTATGTGGCTGCTTTTGGGTGACAGCAGCAGAGTTGAGTACTTGGAGAAAGACCATATGACCCACGAAGGCAAAAATATTCACTATCTGGCCCTTTACAGAAAAATTTTGTTGAACCCTGATTTACAGCACTCCTGGAACAAGAAATCAAGAGCCACTTTGTTTTTTAAAGCCAAGGAGTTTTTTTAAATTATATTTATCTAACAGAGGAGCAAAAGTTTCCTTTAACAAGATTTTGGTTTGTGTGACAGTAATGCCAGAATTCTCACACGGGTACCTGAAAGTATGTGATTTTGAACTATGCAGAAAAACATGGGTGAGTAAGTAAAATAATACATGAAAGGATACAGTGTGGGCCTGAAATCCCTGCAAGGCTTGAGAAAATATACTGAGTTACAGAATGTGTGCCTATTTGCGTTTCTTTCTGGCAGGCGTGTAAAACTGAACTATTTATAGCGTCAGGCAATGGATAAATGCATGTTAACTAAAGAACTACCTTAGAAAATAAAGGGAACTGTTCTTTGTAGGGGGAAGGGGCAGAAAAAAAAGCTACCTTAAATGAACTGGAATAGAAAAAAACAAAATCGAAGAAAAAGAATATAGTACATCTTTGAAAACATGGGAGAGCACGGCTAATGCCTCAACTTGAAAACACTTTGCTCTAACCAATACCGATGACCTTGGTGTCCGTCTCAGAATACAAGGGGCATAGCCACAGAATGTTTATCGTTTCAGTCCTTTGAGCTATTATCTTAAATCCATTCCAACACACACGACTAGTGTTTCCAGTGCCCTTTTCAAGGCATTTCTCTGGCAGAGATATGATATTCCCATTCAGACCATGACTAATTAACAATCATAGCTCAATTTACAACCCCACACCCCCATGGTATAAGCAGAAGAGGAGGAAGAGGTGTCTGGTTTTATCTGCTATTCCCTGCAGATCAAGAGGACAGAACCAATCTAATTGGTTTTAGCCTTCCATGGCAGCTTGAGGTATTTACTGGCATCACAGTACAAATCAAATGAGCAAATAAAACTGCCGCTGCTGTGAAAAGAGACACAGAGCTCAGAGGGAGCCATTTGCAGTCTCCAGCATGACGCAGTCTCCCTTAGGCTTCTAAAGCCCTGCAGAGGTACCAAACTGAGCGTATTTTAGTATACATCACTAAGGTTCATCTTTTCCTTTTTAATTCCAAGGAGCAGTTCTGTGCATCAGGACTCAACCCCCCCAGAAGTGTGAACAATGCCTCTCTGCAGCACAGCTGGCATTACAGAATCAGAACATGCTGCTTTCAGGGACAACTGGGTGGCTTTGGGGCTAGGTCATATTACTGCTCTGCCACCTTGGCACAGCCATTGGCTGTTCCACTACCTCAGCTTTGGGGCTCTGTCTGATAGTGATTTCATTGCCCTCATTTAGTCCTTCAGTTCAATGAATTTGGGCAGCTACTCTAAGAGTCACCCAGACTTTTTTCGCTATCTTTTATCCTTGCATATGGCTTCTTATTTCCTGAGTATTAAAAAAAAAAAAATAAGAACAATATTTTCCTTTTGATAAACAAGTAAATTATTTTTAACTGGATAGGTTTAATCTGATAGACCTGATTTTTACATCTATACTTTCCTGCGGTTTATTCTAACATTATTCTGAGGTCTTACTCTATTTCTTTCTTTCTTTTTTTTTTTTCCCCCACACACCTTGCTTGTGGAACATGAGGTCTTACTCTAGTTTTAACAGTAGTTTCCAGTAATTGAACAACCAACACACTATAATTTAGTAATTTGCAGTTGGTTAACTTTTTTTCAAGTGTAACCCCTAAAAGTCCTAATTTTCCACTCACATACTCAGCTAGAGCCTTCACTTAAAGCTGTTATTTTATTATGTGACCCACTAACATTTTTAGCAATGTTAGAAAATTGACAATCACCACCTAAAATGTAATGAAGATGAGAAAGAAAGCAATAATAGGAAGTGAAATAATTGCTAGAGGTTGGCAATCAATGAAAAGTACTCAGAACATCATCTGTGTCTAACACAAAAGGAAGGTAATAAATTCAATGAATAGAAAGGAAGATTCTCCATCTATTGGGAGCATTATACGAATGTGAAACTATGGAGTGTTAGATTATATCAATTTCATTTTAGAAACACTTAACATATAGAGATTTTAAAACATTAACTCTCATTGTACCATACTGTAAACTCTAAAATATTAATAAAACCTTATCTAGAATCTACCATTTAAGCAACATGTTTAATACTGTGTGGATGGCTAAGAATTAAATTATCTCTGTGAAAAGAGGAAATCTGAGGTATTGAAAAGGGAGTCATTATGAAATCTTTTCAACTAATCAATTGAAAAGTTGCAGATAGTGTGAACGGCTGTTTGTTCAGACAACTGTTAGGTAATATATAAAGTATGTTATGCAGGTATTTTAAAATTATCAACCAGTTTGTAAGAAAGAGCACACAAGATTTGAAATAAAGGGGCTTGTGTGATTTTGGACAAGTGACTTAAATATTACAAATCTTGGTTTTCTTAGCTTTAAAAGCAAAGACAGAAATACTGGCCCCTGCAGAGTTTGAGCAAATGAGATAACTATACTTAAATGAGATCAATTTGTAAATTAGGGATCAAATACATCAAAGCGACTTTGGTTAGACATACTTTGGTTCTGATGTCAATACTACTGATACAAGTAACAGTTCTTGTTTCTTGAGCACCTGCTGTATATATCAGGCCCTCTGCTAAAGGTTTCTAGTACATTTTTTTCTAAGCTTTATGACAACCCTGAAAAGTTAGATATTGTTATTACTTCTCTGACTACAGGACATATTTTCTAGGAACTTAGCTTCTATTTGTTAGGCGCACACAGCTTCTTCATCTACTGTGCTGTAGATGAAAGCCTAAACACTGGACTAGCTCTTATTCACCTTTCGAAAACTGGCTTGAGTGTCACCTGTAATTCACAGTCTGGGCCTAGGACTCATCCTCTTTCTTCTTCTGTAGCAATTTTTACCTTTTGTGAGAATTCAGACAATGTCAAAAATAAACAAGGTAAGATCCATAAAGACTTTGGGAGGAAGGGAGAAAGAGGAAATCTTTTGATTTATATATATATGTGACAAAAAAAGAAGTTATTTGGGAGAAAGGAAACAAAGATGAAATAAGAATCATGGCCCTGGATTTGACAGATGTTGATGACGCTGCCTTGTTATGGGAAGAAACATTGCTCTTTTAGAGAGTTATCTCTTCCCCTGTATTTTCTACTTGATGCTTTGCAGTCTTAATCCTCTGATTTTCTAGGGGAAAGAGACAGGTCGATGAATGACAGTTGAGGGATACAGCACCTCAGAACAAATGACTAGTAGCAAGCGAGATGTCCTTCCTGTCCCAAAGGGGCTGAGGACACAACCCCCAGGCCCTGCTTTGCTCCAGCACTGATGTGATGCCAGCTCAGGGACGCCCACCTGAGTCCCCACTGCATGCAGCAGGCTTTTGTTACTGCACAAAGCAGAAGCATGTTGTGCTTTGGATTAACCCCCACCCAACCCCGTGTGTTTTTTTGACAAAGAATAGTAGTCTTCGAAGAGACACAATGAGATGGCGGGGGGGGGGGGGGGATAGTAAAATTGTTAATGAGAAAATGACTACCGAAACAGGTGCTCTTATTCTCACGAAGTTAAATTACAGAGAAATTTCTCAGGC
This sequence comes from Indri indri, assembly GCA_004363605.1. Taxonomy (NCBI): domain Eukaryota; kingdom Metazoa; phylum Chordata; class Mammalia; order Primates; family Indriidae; genus Indri; species Indri indri. The sequence continues at coordinate 109,634 of RJWJ010001387.1, read as the reverse complement.
ACAGCTCTGTGAAGACTACGCATCGCCACAACAGCTGTCAAGCTACCATTTAAGTAAGCAAGGCTCATTATGACACTCATGGGCCTTAGCCACTTTTGCCTTTGTGGTATCCTTCCTCCATTAAAAAAAGATATTAAATAGCTATATTTTAAGACTGTGTTCATAAAAATATGACTTTATTAATATTATACAATAAACATTTTATTTGACATAAAAGTTTATTTTTTTCTTCTGATTTTCAAAATAGTAAAAACATTTTCATTGGATCTTGAAAGCATGGTGAGCGCTATGCACTGTGCTTCTCGTACCTGCTAAGTAAGCTGGTTCTGACATAATTTACTTTACAAACAATGAATTCTGTAGCTATGTTTACAAATGAGAATACGTTTATAGATTTTTTTGATTAAGCAGCTTTTATCACGTTAACATCAAAGTTTTACCACCTCGATAACAACAATTGAGAGTTTTCCTTCTATTTCTATGTTTACAAACCAATTAAATGATGTAGGAATCATCTTTTCTTTGAGTTAAAACCTACCTATAAAATTGTTTGAACCGAATCGTTTAAGGAAAATATAGCAACTTTCTCTATTACTTCATTGGTTACTAGTATATTCCATATTTCTTCTTCTATATAAGCCAATTTTCCCAGAAAATTTATGCATGTTTTAATGTCTCTATATATATTAGCCAGGATTTACATAGTATATGCTTCTAAAATTTGTATCTGCTTTCATTCTTAATATTCATATGGTTTTTATTTCTGTTTTTCTTCTTCACTGTGCCACAATTGACTATTTTAATCATTTTTTCAAGTGAGATTTTTGAGACTTCTTGATCAATTCTACCATTGTTCTTTTTCCTGACACACTATTTCTACTTTTATCTTTTTTTTATTTCATAATACTACATGGGTATAAATGTTTTGGTTACAGGAATGGCTTTTGTACAGTTTGAGTCAAAGTTATAAGTGTGCCCATGACCAGATAGTGTGCATTGTACCCATTGGGTGTGATATTACTTATCCCCTCCTCCCCCTTCCCACCTGCACGATTTCTGTTGAGTTTTACTTCCCTCTGTGCACATGATTGTGGATCAGTTAGTTCCAATTTAATAGTGAGTACATGTGGTGTTTGTTTTTCCATTCTTGTGATACTTCACTTAGGAGAATGGTCTCCAGTTCCATCCAGATTGTTACAAAAGATATTAATTCATTATTTTAATGGCTGAGTAGTACTCCATGGTATACATATACCACATTTTTTAAAATTTACTCATGAATTGACAGGGACTTGAGTCCACATCTTGCAATTGTGAATTGTGCTGCAATAAACATTTGAGTACAACTGTCTTTTTTATAAAATGTCTTTTTTTCCTGTAGGTAAATGCCCAGTAGTGGGATTGCTGGATTGAATGGTAGGTCTACTTTTAGTGCTTTGAGAAATCTCCATACTATTTTCCACACAGGTTGTACTAGTTTGCAGTCCCACCAGCAGTGAGTAAGTGTTAGTTTCTCTCCGCATCCATGCCAGCATCCATTGTTTTGGGACTTTTTGATAAAAGTCATTCTCACTGGAATTATGTGAAGTATCATTGTGGTTTTGATTTGCTTTTTACTGATAATTAGAGACAATGAGCATTTTTTATATGTTTATTGGCCATTAGTCTTTGTTCTTTTGAAAAGCTTCTGTTCATGTCTTTTGCCGACTTTCTAATGGGGTTGTTTGATTTTTTCATGCTGATTTGCTTGAGTTCTTTATAGATTCTTGTTATTAGCCCTTTATTGGCTGTATAGCATGCAAATGTTTTCTCCCATTCTGTAGGTTGTCTGTTCGCTCTATTAATTGTTTCCTCTGCTGTGCAGAAGCTTTTTAATTTAATTAAGTCCCATGTATGAATTTTCTTTGTTGCTGTGACTGCCTTTGGGATCGTCTCCATAAATTATTTGCCTAGAACAATATCTAGAAGAGTTTTTCCTATATTTTCTTCTAGAATTCTTATAGTTTCATGTCTTAGGTTTAAGTCTGTTATCCACTGTAAATTAATTTTTATGAGTGGTGAGAGGTAAGGATCCTTTTTCAATCTTTTACATGTAGCTATCCAATTTTCCTGGCACAATTTATTGAATAGGGATTCTTTTCCCAGTGCATATTGCTGTCTGCTTCATCAAAGATCACCTAGCAATAGGATGATTTTATATCTGCGTTCTCTGTTCTGATGCATTGGTCTATGTCTCTATTTTTGTGCCAGTGCCATGCTGTTTTGGTTACTATAGCCTCATAGTATAGCTTGAAGTCTGATAAAGTGATGCTTCCAAATTAGTTCCTTTTGCTTAAGGTCGCTTCAGCTATTCAGGGTCTTTTCAGGATTCCTATGAATCATAGAATTATTTTTTCTAGATCTGCAAAAAATGGAGTTGGCATTTTAATGGGGATTTCATTGAATATGTAAATCACTTTGGGTAGTACAGACATTTTAACAATGTTGAGTTTGCCAATCCATGAGCATGATATATTTTTCCATTTGTTTACATCCTCTGTGATTTCCTTTCTCAGTGATTCATAGTTCTCCTTGTAGAGGTCTTTTACCTCCTTAGTTAAATATATCCCTAGATATTTTATTAACTTTGTTGTTATTATGAAAGGCATTGAGTCTTTGATTTGATTCTCAGCTTGACTGTTGTCGGTATATAGAAATGCTACTGATTTGTGTACATTGATTTTGTATCCTAAAATTTTGCTGAATTTATTTACCAATTCCAGGAGTATTTTGGCAGAATTTTGGGGGTTTTCTAGATATAAGATATCATATTGTCAACAATGAGTGAGAGTTTGACCTCTTCTTTCCCCATTTGGATACTCTTGATTTCCTTCCCTTGCCTGATTTCTCTGGCTGGAACTTCCAGCTCCATGTTGAATAAAAGTGGTGACAGTGGGTAACTTGGTCTAGTTCTAGTTCTAAGGGAATGTTGGGAATGCTTTCAATTTTTCCCCATTCAGTATGATGTTGGCTGTGGGTTTGTCATACATGGCATTTATAAGTTTTAGGTATATTCCATCTATGCCTATTTTGTTAGGAGTTCTTATCATAAAAAGGTGCTGATTTTTGCCAAATGTTATTTCTGCATCTATTGAGATGATCATATGGTCTTTGTTCTTGCTTCTGTTTATGTGGTGAATCACATTTTAGATTTATGTATGGTGAACCATCCTTGCATCCCCGGGATGAAGCCCACTTGGTCATGTTGGATTATTTTTTTAATGTGCTACTGAATTTGGTTTGCTAGGCTTTTATTGAGAATTTTTGCATATATATTCATAAGACATATTGGTCTATAGTTTTCTTTTTTTGTTGCATCTTTTCCTGGCTTTGGTATCAAGGTGATACTGGCTTTGTAGGATGAGTAGGGGAGGATTCCTTCATTCTCAATGTTATGAAATAATTTATGCAGTATGGGTACCAATCCTTCTTTGAAAATCTGGTAAAATTCAGCTGTGATACCATCTGGCCTAGGAATTTTTTTTGTTGGAAGATTTTTTTATTGCTGCTTCAATTTCACTGCTCATTATTGGTCTGTTCAGGACTTCTATTTCTTTCTGATTGAGCCATGGAAGGTTGTGTGCTTCCAAGAATTTGCCATGTCCTCAACGTTTTCAAGTTTGTATTCATAGATATTTTTATAGTATTCAGAGATGATATTTTGTATTTCTGTGGTATCAGTTTATCAGTTGTAACATCACCTTTTTCATTTCTGATTGAGCTTGTTTGAGCCCTTTCTTTTCTATTTCTGGTTAATCTAGGGGAAGGTCTATTGATTTTGTTTTTCTTTTGAAAGAACCAGCTTTTTGTTTCATAAATCTGTATAATTTTTTGTTATCAGTTTCATTTAGTTCTGCTCTGACCTTATTTGCTGTTCCTTTTCTAATTCCTTGTGATGATCTATTAGATTGTTGATTTGTGATTTTTCTGTCTTTTTAATGTAGGAATTTAAGGCTATGAATTTTCCTCTTAGCAAAATTCAGCTCTTGTATTTTCCTGGATAGAGCTGGAACCCATGCTACTAAGTGAAGTATCCCCAGAATGGAAAAATAGCACCACATGTACTCACCATCAAATTGGTTTTAACTGATCAACACCTAAGTGCACATATAAGAATAACATTCATCGGGCCTTGGGCAGATGGGAGGGGGGAGGAGGGGATGGGTATATACGTACATATTGAGTGCGATGAACACCGTCTGGGGGATGGACACGCTTGAAGCTCTGAATTGGAGGGTAAGGGGTAAGGGAAATATATGTAACCTAAACATCTGTACCCCCATAATATGCTGAAATAAAAAAAAATTCAGCGAAATTTTCCTTTTGCTGAATCCCATAGATTTTGATAACTTGTGCCCCCTTTGTCATTTAGTTTGAGGAATCTTTTTATTTCCATCTTAATTTTCTCCTTGACCCAATAATTGTTCAGCAGTAGGTGGTTTAATTTCCATGCAATTGTGCAAAGTTGAGTGTTTCTGTTGGAGTTGATATCTAATTTTATTGTACTATGGTCTGAGAAGACACATGGCATAATTTCTAATTTTCTGAATTTATCGAGACATGTTTTGTGGCCTAAGATGTGATCAATCTTACAGAATATCCCATGTGCTGATGAGAAAATGTATATTCAGTAGTTTTTGGATAAAAGTTCTGTTATGCCCATTTGTCCTAGAATCCTATTTAAGTCCACCGTTTCTTTCTTTATTTTCTGCTTGGAAGATCTGTCCAGCTTTTTCAGTGGGGTGTTGAAGTCCCTGGCTATTACAATGCTGCTATTTATCACTTTGTTTAGATCTATTAATAGTAGGGTTCGCTTTATGAATGTGGGCACACATGTGTTAGGTGCATAAATATTTAGGATTGTTATGTCTTCTCAATGAATTGATCTCTTAACCATTATACAATGCCCTCTTTGTCTTTCTTTATTATTGTTGATTTGAAGTCTATGTTATCTAATATGAGATTGGCTCAGGTGTGGAATCAGGTACTAGGCCTGGCTTGCAAGTCTATCTCCCGTTCTTTGGAGATCCATCTGTGGCCATGCCAGGGAGAGGAGTGCTGGTCCCTTGTTGCCCTTTCGCTGGGCTCTGAACCTTTCTGGGTTTGTTCAGTGCCACTATCTTCTCCTTTTCTATCCTTTTCTTTCTCAGCTTTGCAGTTTTTCTCTGTGGGGTCCCCAGTCACGTCTGTCATCTCTTTGTGATCCACACCTGGGTTATGATTCCTTTCTGCTTTTCTCAGTCCAATATCCTACCTTCTAGCTGTGACAGTCTGACTAGCTATATCTCTAGTCAGCCATCTTGGCTCCTATCCCTACTTTTATCTTTATTTTCCCATACCTCCCACCTTCCTTTGCTTTTGTAAAAATAGCTTCTTGGATTGGATGTTTAGATCATTTATTTTTATTCTTTGCAACTTAATAATGAAGTAATTTAAATGGTATCTTTTCTTCTTACAGCTTTGGCTATATAAGTTTCCATATACAGTGTTTTCTTTGGTGATTTCTAAAAAGTCTTTGCCATTTTAATTTCCTCACCATCCAAGAATTGTGTAGGAGAATTCTTTTTTAAAAAATTCCAGGTGGTTGTTTTGTTTTGGTTAAGCCTTTTTGAAAAATAAATTTCCATTTTCGTTTTCTGTTTTGAAATAGAATATGATTTTTTTCTGGGCTAAGAGTTTCTAAATATTCTGAAGACAGTGGAAAATAAGATGCATTCTCTGTATAGTAAAAGTCCAATGTGGATCTTTTAAATCTATATTTCAATTGCCCTATTCAGATTCTATACATCTAAGATGGTTACTTGTTGCCACATTAATTAGTCAAAGATTAAGGGAAATGTATTAGAATCCCTCCACTTCTACATTTTTGTAAATATTTCCTTTTAATTATTGTTTTCTCCCCTTTATACATCTAAATGTGATGTATTCAGTTCAGTAAGGTTCATTAAAATTACATCTACAAAATGATTTGGACTTTGTCAAGATAACACAATCACTTAGGTCCCATGATTAATACTTTTTTTAATCCCACATTATTTTCCTTTTTGTCTGATCTTAACTGTTGCTTTCTTGCTTTCTCTCAATTTACCTACTACCTTTATATGTTATTTTTTGGTAACATTTTTTGGTGCTATTGGTGGATATTAGTTTTGACTCAGTAGGTATGGTTTCATTTTGTTTCTTTACTGGAAATATTTAATCAATTTACATTTTTAAAGCAAATATTGACATCTCTTTCTGTCATTTTGCTCTAAACTAATTGAGATTTTTTCTTTTTTTTTTTCTTTTTGCTTTTCCTTTTTTTCTGTCTAGATAATTATTTATCTTTGTTCTTTTCGTATATAGAATATTCTTTTTTGTTCTTTCATTTAAGTCTTTCCTACAATTTTAAAAGTTATATACTCTATTTGTTATTTTACTAATATTTAAGCTTGCATTATATAAAAACAGCTTTTTCTGCCCTTTTTATTTCAGTAGATTTATAGGGTGTGTGGATTTTGTTAGTTTGTTATGCATATTGTTATATATGTGCCGTATAGTGGTGAAGTCTGGACTTTTAGTATACCCATCACCTGAAAAGTGTACTTTGTACCCAAAGTAATTTTTCACACCTCATGCCCCTCCCACCAACCCTCCAAATCTCCAGTATCTTTTATATCCATCTGCATGACCATGCATACCAGCCCACCCCATTATTCTTTTAAGATTCATCTTTGTAGAGTGTGTAGCTGTTGGTATTTTGTCAGTGATAAATTGTATTCCATGATTAATATACCACAATTAACTTAACCATTCTACTATTAATAAACTTGTAGGCTGTTTCTGTTTTGTCTTTTTCTCTGTTACAACTCAGAACATTTCTTTTCCTGTTTCCTGGTACATACACGCAACAATTCTTCTAGCATTTATACATGGGAGAGTGATTGCTGGATCTTAGAGTGTGCACATGTCAACTCTACTCAGCCAGATTGGCTTAATCAGTAGTTTTTCAAAAATTTAATAAATCTATTGTAAATATTCATATGAAAGAAGGCATAGTCCTGTTGAATTGTAAAACCTGGATTCCTGATTGTAAATTAAGCATTAGAAAAGAATACTGTGTCCAGTTTGTCTTGAATGACTTTAACCAAGATATTAGTAAAGCCCACTGGAAATACAGAGCATTACCCTGAGTTGGACTACCGAAATAAGGAGAAACGTTTGGTTCATAAGAACTATAAGAAAATTAGCATAGGGATGGATAAATGAAGAATGCAGGAGGTAGGAACAAGAGACCATTCTGTTTCTAGAAAAATAATTTAGAAAGATGGGCAGGTCTTGTTTCAGTGATAATTAGATGCTTATGTCATTTAGCTGCCAGAAGATGATCAGCCTCCTGTGAACTCTGTATCAATGAATGTAAGCTTACAAACCAGGAACACCAAAGAAAGAATCTGCACTGACTTTGCCCCCTCTGTCCTGCTCCACATGCCTCATCCTTCCTCCTCCCCTTTCCACTCCACCATTTTCATCTATTCCAGAACAGTCATTATTAACTCCAAGAATAAATCTCTACTCATACTTTTGATGAAACTCCATGGGAGACACAGCACAGAAGGAAAAATATCTCAGAATATTTTTAGGTAATTGACATCCTAAGAAATATATGTGTGCTTATACACACACACACACACACACACACACACATATCATATATTATATATAAATAAAAAGACAATACAGAGTTCATATTTGTTTTATGAGTTTATACTTTTTTCCATTATTATATCTTTTGGGAATCATTCCAAATGGCCCTCAACAAAAAATTGTGTGAATGTCCCTCCTCAGTAGTTGTTTCCAGCCTGCGGGCCATGTATTAATACCTCAGTGGCAATGACAGGTATCTCAAGTGGACAGTGACTCCATGTTGACAAATTACATTTTCAGGGGGCTAAATAAAGGTCATGGTGCATCTCACACACCTTATGGACAATGGCTATTCAAATGCATGCAGATGATGTTGCGCTGAGTAAAGGACAAATGCACTTAACGTTATAGGTTAATCCTATGTGGTTTTTCATCCTCTTAATCAATGAATATATAGATTTCAGCTACTAATACTATCAAAGAGGTGAGTGAGAGGAATTTTTTTATATTAAAAAAATGTTTTGATCTCTAAAAGTTTGGGAGCCACTACTGAATAACACACATCTGTATCTCTAACACTATACACACACATATATGCACATGCTTACCCACATATTTCTCTAGATATGTTTTATAAAAATCCACACCACCAGAAAGATGGGAGGCTATTAAGAAAATTTTTTTCTGTAGAGATGTACCTTCCAGCTATCTCTGAGATAGCATTTTAAATTATTAAACAGAATAATTAACATTTGTACTTGAACATCTTATTGGTAAGTAGATAAATTAGACAGCATCATTATTCAATAAGATTTCTCACATTACAAAAAGAACATAGGGTCCCTTTTAGTTGCATCCTTTGTAAGCATTATTTATAAATCACTAAATACTTAGTGGGGAGAGGAACAAAGAGCTTCATTGATTAAATATGAATCAGAAAATAAAACGAAATAAAAATTTAACAGTAATAAGTACTTATTATTATTTACTGTCCAGGTTTTGAAAAATTAAGTTTCATTTAAAAAATTTTTTTCTAATTCAGTTCTGTTATTTAGACACAATTTCTTCCAGACCAGAAAGTAATTATTAGCAGCCCTAAATATACATGTGGGTGCATTTATTTTCTCTTCATTTAAACAAAATTTCCTTGAGAGGAAGAGTCTGATCTTTTTAAAATAGCATAAAAATGACACCTCCATATGACTCAATTTTGTAGTTGAACTCTTCAAATGAAAATAAAATAATGAGAATAATTCCTCAAATGGCTAAAATTCAGCAAAAGGATTTCTTTTGCTGACTCCCCTCAGAGAGTTGTTGTGAAAAATAACTAAACTGACTTCTGACAATGTTTTCATATTTAACACAAATTGTAAATGACAGTATTTTCATTACTGTCGCTAATGAGAATATTGGTGTCTAAATATTTGTACTCTGGAAAAAACATGAGATGAGAGCTTGACTGAATTTTTGAAAGCAGGGGACAAAAAGTAAACCATGTGCTAATCAGTGAAATCAATTTTTTTATTTATGAACCAGTCGGCATCAAATGTCTGTGTGGGGTTCCATCTTCTCCCCTTGTGATGCTTATGGGAGAAAGTTAAAATGAAAAAAAAAAGAAGAAGCAAATATACCATTTGCTTAGATGATCCATGAGTTCCCTACTTGCCCCGACCCCATGGGTCATTCAATAAATAACATTCTTGAAAGAGTTTGTGTAAAAACTAACTTGGCACCAGGAAAAGGTAAGATTAGAATGATCTCCTGGAATGCGCCCTGGCTGCCTCATTGAACTGAACAGTTGTTTGGTGTGAGTTGATGCACAAGACATTCTGTACAGAACAGTTTACCCTTTCAATTTGCTGTTTACAGGTGTACTATAATATACATACAAGTGAACAACCATTTGAGGACATTTAAATTTGTTACTCTTGTAGCACAATTATTCCTTGCTTTTGCCGTTCTGCGGAAACTTTTCTTTTCCCACATGGAAACAAAATGTTGCAATGCAAAGGCAGGCTAATGAGGTTAATATTTGCTTCTTGCTGTTTGAACAATGAGGGTGGCCTCAGTGGAAGTGTTTGGAGTCCCTGGCAAGCCCTATCATCTGCTGATAAACAGGGGACATTTACAAGGTTAGACTCTTCATAGCAGTCTGGACCTTAATCTTAGTAGTAATTACTCCAGAGGAGTTCATCTATTCAGACAGACAGTTTCCTTCAGAGCGGGCAGTTCCCAGATAGTAATTATTTCTCATTTTAAAAGGACAATTGAAATCCATCTTTCCCTCCTAACACTTCTACATTGCAACCAGATTAAATTCATTTGTAGTTTTTCATCTTCTAGATTAAATCCTTTTTCTCCTCCCAAACAAGAGGGTACATCTTGTTATGTCTAAGAAATCTTGGTCACACTTTTAGAAATATATCATCAATTTGCTCATCATAGATTCGATTAGGCATAGTGCATACCAAGACCGGCAATGCTTTACTTCTACTTTCTGAAAGAGCATACCCAAGCAAGTATCAAACAATTCCTAATTCTCCTTGGCATTTGATGTGCTTGGGTTTCAGTTTTGACTGCCTTAAAGCAACCATGCGGATTCATTGCAATTTATAATTTATCTAAATACAGTGCTGAATTGTGCCATTTTTAAAGCTAATATGTGAGAACAAGTCGTTTATTTCAGTTGGATGCACTGGAGTAGAGAATTCTCTAATTAAAATTGACTCATGTCATACAGTCCAATAACTCTCATCAAGTGACAAAAACTTTGTGTCTTGGAGAAATGATTTCCAAAGAAGCCATTCTTAAAGTGATATTCCAAACTGAGAATGTGGAAGGTGTAAGGGTAACCTTACAAATATTAAAGGTCTACTTATTCCCACTGCTTCAGTTGACCAATAAAAAAGAGGTCTACTGAATTAATGAATATTTTCATGTCTTCATGGTACAAATTCAGTGCCTTCTAGAAACTCTTGAAAGCACCTGTATTAGCATTGTGGGTTACATATGACAGAGGACTGACACAAATAGTCACTCAAAAAAAGGAATAAATAAAAAGAAATGCAATGGTTCACATAATTGAAAAAGTTCAGAGTACGATTTCAGATGTGACTCCATGCAGAGGTCAGTAAATATGACTGAGACCCTTCTGAGTTGTTGCCTCATGTGAGTCCTTCCTTCATGGGAGCAAGATGCCTGCAGCACCTGCAGCCTCAGATTCTTCCACCTCAGGTCTAATGGAAAGAAGAACTACCTCTGTCCCAATATTCCCAATTCAAAGCTTCAGTATGTCTGATTGGTTCTGTTGTGTCACTTGCCCTCAATCAATTGCTGTGACCTGCAATACAAGCCTGCAACGTACTGTTAGACTTGGGCATTAGTCACATATTCCACTCCTAACGCTGGGGATGGAGGACCATCAGACTAAAGGAAAGAGAGTGGGGAAGAATGGAAGCAGAAACTAAGACTGGAGCCTTTTGCAAGTTTCTGGAGACACAAACCACAATGTTTACTACACCACTCTCCTGGAACCCGTTACCATCGGCTCATTAGATATGACCCCTCATCTAGTATTGTTCCTCGTATGTCAAGGTTGTTTAAAAAATCACAGATGGAGGCACAACTTTATAGATCTAATAAGAAACACTCCTTAATACAATAAAAAAAAATGATACAGGGTCTCACTCTGTTGCCTAGGCTGGATTGTAGTGGCCTGATCATAGCTAATTGTAACCTCAAACTCCTGGGCTCAAATGATCCTCCTGCCTCAGCCTCCTAAGTAGCTGGGACTATAGGTGTACTGCTACCATGCTTGGCTAATATTTTTATTTTTTGTGGAGCCTGGATCTCTCTATGTTGCCCAGGCTAGTATCAAACTCCTGGCCTCAATTGATCCTCCCATCTCAGCCTCCCAAAGTGCTGGGAGCCACTATGCCTGGCTGACAATAAACTATTAATAAAATTATTAACTATATTGAATTCTGTATTAGCTACTCATTAAGCGGGTTCTTCATAATGACATGCATAAGTACTTGCAATTTTAATTTAGAATTCAAATTTTATTTTATTCAATTTGAGGCAAAGGATAATGTTAGGATAATTTATAATTGCATTTATATAAGCAAAGTCATTAAACTCTTTCTTCCTTGCTATAAAAGCATTATATGATACTGCGTTCAATTTCTCCTATTGAAGATTCAAAAGTAGGAAAAACAAGGATCAATTAAAAATAATATGAGCTACAGAGAGTAGAGAATACAGGGGAAAAAGCATATTGCTACATATAAATATTCCAAGGAGTATATATAAATACTATTATATTTAATATTGTATTAACTTCTAATTTTTATGGCTGAGAGGCACTATATAGATTATTTAATCCTAAAACTTCCGTTTTCTTGGTATGTTGTTTGTCACCAGATTGTCCATAAAATAGGACAGCCAGGAAGACATATTCACGTTAGCGAATCTCTATGGAATAGATTAATTTGGGGCTGGTTCTTGTCATCTCTAAGTTCACATTAGATTTCCTTTCCTCTAATCAGGATCCCCTTGCTAATCCATCCTTCCAATCCAAGCAATCTATTATGAAGACTGATCTAACAATGTTATTTCTGTGCCTGATATCCTCAAGGAGGATGTTTCCTGTCCAGTGAGGGCAACAGACATAAATGATGTTATTACACATATAGATTCATCAGTACAAACTGTAATTAGTTTTATAAAGGAAATTTTCAATGCCCCTGTTATAATGTTCAGAGCCTTTCTGGCCCAGTCCGGAGGCTTAGAGACGTTGCTTTTGAGCTGAGCCTACACGCCGAAGGCTCTGATAGCTCCCCACACCGGAACATGAAGAACAAGGTCAGGGAGTCACTCTGGAGCCAGGTCATGCCAGGCCTTGTAAACTGTGAGGATTTCAGTCTTTACCCTAAAGTCTATCTTAAAATTTGTATTAAAATATCCTTAAGCAAAGGATGACATAATCAGATTTGCATTTGAAAAATCACTGTGGCTAAGGTGTAGAGAACAAACATGGAGGCTGGTGTAAAAATAATGTGAGAACAGCTAGGAAGCTAATAGAGTAGTTTAGGTGAGAGAGGATGATAGGATGGTGGCTTGTCTTAGAGTCACACTATTGGACAGGAAAGATTCGAAAGATGTGACAGATTAAACTTAAGAAGATATATTGGTTATCACTGGGTTTTGCAAGTCATTGAATGCTAGCAAGTTTTTTTTCAGTGTACTTTCTGTGAGGTCCCATAACCTGCTTCAGTTTTCCTAATGACGCTCAATAAAGACTGCTATTTTTTGACAGCCACATTTCTTTATTTATCATAATAAGTAAATATCTCTAGGAACAATGATGCCCATATCCTACAGCTTTCTGGTTATCACAAATGCCTTTTGGTGGTGAGCCTGAATTTCCAGTCTTGTACATTTAGGTCTCTTTACTCTTGGCTGAACTCATAGACACCTTCACAATGTAAATAGATGCAACAATCCAAGATGTGTGTTTGAAATTTTTCTGAATCATATCATAGTTTATAGATACTGATTCCTAAAATCCTTACACTAACATGATTTGGAGTATAAGTCAGTAAAGTTGGCTGACCTGACATAACATCCTATGTGGATATGCTTCCTTAAGCAAATGCTATGTCCTGAATTAAAAATTCAAATTTAGAACAAAAGGATGTTGGGTGATTATATGCTTTGAAAATATTCCTTTCTCCCTCTACTTTTCCTCCCTGCCTCCTTCAGGATCAATGTTCCCTGGTCTCATTGTAGGTCATTTTCTCTTTTTCCAAAGGTGTGATTCCCAAATCACTGATGCTACTTCTGAGCCTTTGACTTTCCTGTCCAACTGTTCACGTATAAATTAAATTAACAAATAGTTTGGGGAGTCTAATTCTATCCCAGCTTCTGTTAAATATATCTGAGGCTGTAGTGTGTTTTGCCAAGTGTTTGTTTATCTTTTCCATAACCTGCCTAATGCTCAGGCATGGTTCTCTCTGGCTGGGACTTCTGCTGGGAGAGCAGAGGGGCAGGGAAAGCCACATCAGTGCCCTATTTCTTACTGCTGAGTCATGGTCAGGCTATTATAAAACAAAGCCTATTTTGAGAAATTAAACTCCAACTACTCAAATCCACACATCTGACACTACCCAAATCCACATACCTGGAACTAAATTAATTATCAGACCTCCCCAAATCTATCCCTTACTTATATACACTACGTTGGTCAAGGTTAACATATTGCACTTACTTTAGCTGAACAATCCATTTCTGTATTCAGCATCTGTCCCAGTGTCTCCCCACCCTTGCGACCAAGTCATGAGTCCTACTGCTCTTCCTCTTAGACCTCTTCCAACCCCATCTCTTTTTCTGACTTCACTTTCAGGGCCTCAATTCACACCCTTGTCATCCCTAAGCTCACATGGGTTTCCCTTCCTCTAATTGGGATCCCCTTGCCAATATATCCTTCCAATCCAAGCCATTTACTAGGAAGACTGATCTAACCATGTCACTTTTGTGCCTGACATCCTCAAAGAGGATGTTTCCTCATTGCCTTTAGGATAAAATACTAGCACGTCAAAATAGCAAATGGGACCCTCAAGAAGGTGCTCTTTTGCCCTTCAGCTATACCAGAACACCACCGGGCCCCTGCCCTGGACTCCAGCTGCACATGAATTCTAGTTCTGCTGCTACACAACGTGTTCATGTCTGCTCGTTTGCTCTCCTTTCTGCCTCCCTCTGCTGTGACTCTTCCCCTTCACAAAGCAGCTCTAACGCTCCCTCTCTGCACAGGATTTTCAATGTCAAGCCCACCCCACGTGTCCTCCTGCCATTATTCTTTAGCAATCTATATCTAGGGACACTCAAATCAGATTCCTGCAATCATCTGCTCATTTCTTGCTCTCTCCCACACAAACAAACCTTCTGGAGCACAGATCATCTTTTTTACCCCCCAGGATCTACCACAGAGCATGATATAGAATAAGTGTTCAATAAACATGTATTGAATTAGTTCTGATAATTATAATACTTAAAGACAGTTAATGCCTAATATGCACTAAGTGTTTTAGCAAGTTTAGGAGAAATACACACACTCACCCACTAAGAAAACCAAATTAAAGCTTGGGTGAGAAAATTAATAAGTAAATATAAAAAACTCACTATGAGATGCCTCAAACACAATAACTTTCAAGTATTTTTTATATAATCAATAGTAAACATACATTTTATGTCACAAACTCTGCAACATCCATTATGTAACAATGGAAATAAAAATTTACAAAAAAAAATCCTCTCCCTTACTACCCTTACTACATATGATGCCTTCTGATTTTTTTTTACAACTATTTCATTTTTTAAATATTGTCTGTTAACCACTAAACTTATTTTATGACTCATTTTGGAAAACACTGCTTTAATATTGTTACCATATTTGATTTATACATGTTTTAATTCACACGATTTCTATAAATAATTAAGCCTATGTGTGAAACATAAATAGGCAATTTTATTAATTTTTAGAGCTACTCGAAACTCATGAATTTCCTAAATATGCTATCCTCACTGCCAAATCTACCGTTGTTTTTTAATAATAACAAGTTGCTTTTTATGGTCATTTTTGAGATACTTCGCACACATTGAAATCACTGGAAGCAAGCTAAGTGACCCTGAAGCAGGATTTGCAATCACTGAATTGGCTGGTTCCCATTTGTACTCTTTTATGTTCAGTCTAGACATTGAACTCATATTTCCTATTGTAAAAGACTCGAAACTCCCTGATGGTATTCTATTTCTATTAGGTGTGCTTTCTTTATTTCTTTTCAAATAAAATGCTTCAGTGTAAAATACAATTATGGGATCATTTCCTTGAAATGAAACTAGTAATAGAAATCAATTCAACATATATATGAAGACTCATTCCACAATATTATTTCTTTTTTATTTCTGGACAACTCTATCAGTATGAATAAATCACATATAGCTCTCCTATAACCATGATGTTTGCCAAGGAAACTTGCAATGTTTCTTCTTTAATCTTAAGAAGCACATGTCTGCCAACTTTTATGTTGCCTCATGAAAAGTAATAAATATTACACATCATATGTCAGCATTTCAGTGCCCAGTAAAAGAGAGATTGTCCATTGTTTTTATAAATGAAAGAGCAAAAAAATCAGAAAGATAAAGAGATTTTGCCAATGTTTTGTTATAGAAACATTTATCTCTCTTTTAAAGAGATCCATTACAGGAACTGTACCAGAAATGAGGATACTTACTTATCATGATATATGCTTTCACTACTAAAGTTGTGAATAATTTAAGTTCAGATTTTGAAAAGCACACTTATATAAATAAATGTTTTGTTTTTAAATAATTCATTTTTCAAAACAAGATTTAAGCTATGTTGAGAAATTTGTCAAAATTAAATTTCTATCCCTACCCTCCTGCTAAGTATAGTAGCACAGCTGCCATGAATCCTAAATTTGAATACACAATTTGTATAAGTGGGACATAGAATGCCATTTCTCAAGTGCAATATAGGGTCCTCTTGACATGCTTCAAGGCCATGAGTTTCCTTCCTACATTTAGTGGCAATATTAAAACTGAAAGCTGGAGAGTGGCATATAGAAGAGGGAGGCTATGAAATATTCATATTCATGTAAGTGTTTTTCTAAATGTATTTAATGACTTGGAAAATTGTTTAAACCAGGAAATGTATAACTATTTATTGCAAATTTTCCATATTGTTTGATGGACTAAAAAGAACAAGTGAGGCAGTTTATGAATAGGAGGGCGGCCCCACACAGGGTGGAGAGAACATGCAGGGTGAGTAGCGCATCCACGTGGTGGGACAGGACCTGGAGTGGCAGCTGTCCAACGCAGGATGTTGGTGTCTGAAGTGAGGGTGACGTGGAGGGTGGTAGTTCCAGTGGGGGATGTAGGGGACCGTTGTGATGATAGACTGGCAAGTGGTGTTAGAGTCCGAGCAGAGCAAGGAGGATATCGGTGCAGCAGTAGCAGCAGGAACTGATAATTCGTTAGATAAAGAGAATCTGATCAAATAAGAAAATATGTTAAGGATGATGGGAGTCAGGCTTCCCATGGTCAATGAAGGGAGGTACACACAGGGAAAGGAAGAAAACTAGGATGAATCTGCGGTATTGCTTTGAAATTGGAGATATGAGTGTGAATTCATATTTTTCAACATATTTGGATAGACATATAAATAAATGTAGAGGTAAATGTGTATAAATTAGTCAGCGTTCCCCAGAGAAACATAGCCAATATGATTTATGATAAGGAATTAGCTCCTGTAATTTCGGAGGCTGACAAGTCCCAAGACCTGTAATCAGCAAGCTGGAGACTCAGAAGAGCCAATGGTGCAATTCCAGTCCAAAGACCAGTAGGCTTGAGCCTCAAAAAGAACTGCTGTTTCAGTTAGAGTTTGAAGGCAGGAAGAACCCCAGCTTATAGATAGTCAGGCAGGAGAACTTCCCTCTTACTTGGGGGAGGGTCAACATTTTTGTTCTATTTGGGCCTTCACTGATTGGATGAGGACCACCCAAATCAGGCAGTGCCATCTGCTTTACTCAGTCTACCAACTCAAATGTTACTCTCATCCAGAAACACCCTTATAGACACACCCAGAATAATGTTTGACCAATTACCTGGGTAGCTCCCCCACCAAGCAAGTTGACATATAAAATTAACCATCACAGTGTTTGTGCTTGTGTGTCTATATTTAAAATACTTACCACCCAGATCTTGGTTACCAAATACTCATTTCCCTTGATAGGAATTATGGCTTCTTGTAGAAATGGCTAAATCCAAAGCTAGGTAGGGAAAGTACAAGATAAGCCTGGAATATTTTATTGTGCCATAAAGAGTGCTCAAAGAATGATGAGGACATGTCAAAAGGGTGAGAGAACCAGCTTGAAGAGGCTCCCACTGGCCAAATCCAGAATAATTTGATTAAAATGAATAATAATAGGAACAGATTGTACCATCAAATAAAATCCATGAGCCCATATTCTTATAAGTTAATTAATTAATTGAAAGTTTAATGAGAGGTTGGATATTTACATAATCTCAAAGTATATCACCACTAAATATGCATTAATTACAAAGGGAAAAATGTTAACTTTCCAGTGGAGAACTCTGGAAGACACCACTCTAATCAAGTAATCAGCATTAACATTAACAGTAATAGGACAAACCAAATTGTGTACTGGCTGATAAATGCTATGGGACAAATGCAGTATCACTTCAATGGTATTCCCAAGAGAAATTAAATGCATATCCTGAATATAATTATGAGGAAACACAAGACAAACTCAAATTGAGGGACAACTACAAAATATCTTCAACAAATGCTTGTATCCCCATAAAAATTTTGTAATAAAAAAAAGGTCAAGGTCATGAAGTCAAGAAAATATTGAAGCTCTGTTCCAAATTGAAGGAAAATAAAAAGATGTGGCATCTAAAAGCAACACATGATTCTGAACTGAATCTGTTTGCTATAAAGGACATTATTTGAATAATTGATAAAATGTTAAGTGGAGTCTCAGGTTATATGGGAGTAATATCTTTATAATTTCCTGATGTTGATGGTTTGTAGTAATGTAAGGTGATGTCTTCATTTATAAGAAATACTCATTAAAGTAGAGTTGATGGGGTATCACATCAGCATCTTGCTCTCAAATTCAGGGGGAAAAAAGTTCTGTTTTTGTAACTGTTTTCCATGTTCAAAATTGTTTTAAAATATATATGTGTATGAATATTTTATTGCATTGACAATCGGAAATATCACTTGTTTCCTTAAGAATACACAGCTTTTGTACAATATCCCCTTAACTTTTATGTCTGTTTACTTTAGTGTGAAATGGCAGTAGTTACTAAAATCTTCATCTTATAAATTACTAATTATGATATTTTAAATCTTAAAAAAACAATTCTCAGGTTTGGATTTTCGCTATGCAAAAATCTTATCAAGTAGCTGTACCTAGTCATAGGGAGAACATTCCCATATTTCCTCCTTGGATAAGTCTCTTTATTTAGAAACATTTCCTCTATGGTAAACACTCCCTACCACTTTAATTAAACTGCTTTAACAATTATCACGTTTTTTGTTATTTAACTCTGAGGACACTTATCAGTTCTTTCCTGATGTCTTTGCAACATCGGATACACTTGTCCTCTGCCTTCTTGAAACTCTCATTTCACTTGACTCTGGGACAAGTTTTTGTTGTCATCTTCCTGCCTCTTAGGAATTCCTTCTTAGTGGTATTTATAGACCAGACTCCTTTCCTCCTGATAGCCCCTAAAATATTGAGCTCCTCTGAGTTCTGTTTTCATGTCTCATCTTGTCCCTTGTTACACACTTTTTCTGAATCATCTCCTCAAAGTCTCGATCATCACCCATCATCACCTCAAATCTCTACTGTGTCCAGGTATCACTCCTAAACACAGACCTGAACAGCCCACTGCCTAATAAACACATGCACACTTCCATCCCTCAGGTTTCTCAAAGTGGATAACTACAAAACTGAATTCATCACCAAATCTTATCCTCCCTTAATTTCCCTCCACCAGGCTTGGTGCTGTTTTTTTATTCCCCTCTTAGAGAAATGCATTACCGTCTATCTATTGGCCAAGCAACCAACAGATCTTTTTTTAACTTCCTTATTATTTATCAAATCCATATGTTTCTTTCTCTTCTCTCTCACTATCTTAGTTCAGGCCCCCATTATTTCTTCTCTGGATTTACAGCCTCATAGTCAGCAGCCTGGACAGAAGTTTTGCTCTTCTGCAATTTGTCTTCATGATGGTGTCAGGGCAAACAGAAAAATCCCCTGGTAGAAATTCTATGCTATCTTCCCACAGCCTGTGGGCAAAATTGCAATCTTCTTAGCAAGATGTGCATAATGCTCTTCACAGCCCCACCGCTCCTCACCTCTCCAGCTTCATCTCTCCTTGTTCCCTCTTGTCAATACCAGGCTCCTTGCTGTTCCGTGACAATGTCATATTTTATCCAGCTTCCAGACCGGAACACACTTCAGGCCCCATTTCCTTTCTCTTTCTTCACCTGGGTGACTGTCAGCTTAATTAACAGGCATCATATCTTCCAAGGAGGCTCCTCTGATAGCCCCTCGGTGACTGGTTGTTCCCTCAGAATCCTGTGGTTGCCTCTCATTTCCTTCAGAGCCTTTATCATATTGCATTGCTATTTCCTGTCTCCATCCTCGTAATTACAATCAAGCTTAAAAACCCTTCAATAGCTGGAATAAAATCCAATTTCTTACTCTGGGTCACAAAATCCTTTGCTCTCTGACCCCTCTCTAAATCTCCCACCTCATCTAGTACCACTTTCTACCTTCCCCAAGATCCAAAAGTGTTGCTGGCCTTCTCCCCGGCCCTCAGACATGCCACGTTCGTTTTGAGGATTGCCTGCAATCCCTGGTCTTATGCAGCTGGCTCCTTTACGTCATTCATGTATTACCTTAAATATCATTTCAGCAGAAAGGCTTTCTTGATCACCCAATCTACTGTGGTTCTCCATCAATCTCTGTCATTCCACACCTTTTTGATTCTCTCCGTAGCACTCACATTGTTGAATATTTTAAATTATTAATGTTTAAAAATTTTTTATCTGTGTATCTCAGCCAGAAGGTAAACTACATGAGAGAATAGACAATATCTGCCTTTTTCTCTCTGTATCCTTAATGCCAAGAAAAACACCTCAATAAATTATTCGTTAAATGAATGCCTCTCCCACAAGACTCTAGCCTTCTGGAGGACAGACTCTCTTTCTTATTAATCTCTGTTTTTGCAGTATAATCCTTGGCATATGAAAAGCAGTAACCTTACTAATTCACACAACAGATATTTATTAAGTTATTTCTGTATCCAAGGCACTGTGCTACACATACAAGTGAGAAAAGCAGTCCAATAGAAAAACTCACACTCCACTAGAAAGACCCCAAATACACAATTGCAATCCATTTTTCCCCAGTTGTGCAACCTTCCAGAATCACCCTTTACCTTGATCACATAAAATAACTCCAATGCCAAATTAAATCTAGCACCCTGCCAATATTGCTAAGAATTCATCAGGGTTTGGGAGTGATTAGTTTCAGGGGCCATTTGTCACCTCTTTCTCCAAATTCCCACCCCATGTTCCATTCTCGATGTCCTCATGCTGCCTTACTTCCTATAGCTGCCATCCCCTGGAATCCATCCACAAAATAATTTCTCTCCTCTGTGCTGCCAAGCACAAACCTGTACATAACAACTTGCAATGAAGATTTGGGGATTTGGAGAAAATTACGTGTAGAAAATAAAACAATCTACTATTAACTAGCAGTTCTGAAGGCTCACAGACTTTCCCCAGCAAGAAAGCACTAATTAGCCTCTTCTCTCCTTAGTCTCCAGCCTGCCACTGTATTTCTACACCCCTACCACCACCTTCAGAGATATTTCTCCCCTTTTTTTATTATCCAGAAAATTCTCTTATGTCACACTCTCTCTCCTAAATAAGTCCATATTATCTTGTTCACAGGGGAACCACTAATAGATTTTCCTAAACAAAAGACATATCTACCCTGCTTGATGGGGGAGTGACCCTGTTTGAACAGAGCAGAGCTATCATCTCCCTCATTTTAGATAATTGACCTCTATCAACAATGCCTAAAATTACATTTAGTTTTAGGTTAAACACACCACACAATTGACTCATTGAAACTGGTTAGACTGAAACCTTTAAGTGTTTCACAAGAGTTGCCTTTCAACTACATCTCTCTCATTCTGTATTTATTTAGTTGGAATTTTGACCAAAGTACAGACATTTATCCCTGTTAAGTTTTATATTATTATATTTGGCCCATCATTTCAGCCTGTCAAGATCTTTTAGAATCTTGATTCTGGCGTGCAATCTATTCACTATCTCTGCCAACTTCATGTCAGATGCAACTTGCTTAAGTATGTTCTCTATCCTCGCGTAAGCCACCAAAAATGGCTAATAGGCATGTGCTGTTTTGTTACAGGATTCCAAGAACTAAAAAGAAGACAAAATCTCCAAATGGGACAACTAAGGACAAATCTCTTTAGATTAGGAGTAAAGGTCTCATGTTCAGTCTTGTATCTCCCATTATTCTTGGTAATTCTGTTACCAACTATTTTGAAGAATGTGGTGAGGGAATGAAGCCCAAAATGGGTGGGTGTAGTAAAACTATTTTAATGCGGCAGGGCCAGAGCTAGGGAAAGGCAAATGAGAAGCCAAAGACAGACAGAAAACTTAAGGAAGCACTCACTCTCAGGGTCTTGCAAGAAGAGGGTGGCATTTGCAGACTCTGGGAGTGGTTGTCTTCTTAAATTTTGCACCCTAGGTAGGTTTCTCACTTGTCTCATCCTAGTCCAGGTGCCATAATGTGGAGGAATGTTTAACTTATATAAGGTGTCTTTGTCAGAATTCACTCCTTCAACTTGAGTTTGAGCTGTCATATTACCACTTTCTTCATTGCTAGTGGAAACTCCATAGTTAATACTCCTAGCAATCTTTGAGCCATACTTGAATTTGTCCTCAGTTCATTTCTCTAGTAGTCTAAAACCAAAAGTACTGAGGGGACTTCCAGGTATCAGAAATAATATGAAATAGGCTTAAGCCCCGTTTTTATTAAGAACATAGATTTAAAAAATTCCATCTCTGTTATTAATGCACTTTGCAACCCTCTATGCTAGCCACTGTATTATTTTTTTAGCTCTCTCTTCCCCAGTCCCTTGTGGTTTGGTCCACAAATACAATCACCTCCAAGAAAGCCAAGTTCAAAACCAATTCTAGCTTAGGGGCTAGGAGGTGTTTTGGGGTCCTTGTGGCAGTCTATGTTGGCATATGCAATTAACTTGCTCTGTCTAGACCTGCTTAGCCATGTTTTATGGGGGTCTGTATTGCTACTCCGCATCTGAACCTCTGTTACCAGGACTGATGGCTAAGCGACCATGTATGTAGCCCAAGCCACAATAACTCCCCATTTCTCTTTCCTTATGCCCATTGCTATTATACCAGTGTTGCTGAGTGCCTGTGGAGATTGCATTCTGTTACAAAATTATGTGTTGCTTTGCCTGTGCTGTTTTTATACAGCTGTTTACCTGATTGAATATACATAAATTCCACCTCATTTGCTTTTTAAATAATAGGTATTTCATAGTTATTTGATGAAGGGATGAATGAACTAATGAGAATGTGCAGTAGGAACTAGGTATACAACACTCTTTAAGCTGTGATTTAATTAACTGAACTACTAATCTACCTTACTTTGTGTAAACACTTGGGAGCCAGGCAGATGGCAACAGTGATATCTGGGTGATATACAGCTACTCCTCACCAACTATAAGCATTGCTTTACTTAGGCACTCTAGTTGACAAAATTATAATTAACAAGTTCAAAGTCTAGTAAATGAAGGGGATTCAGAGAAAAATAATAAAAATGGTGTCACACATGCATGCATGTGTATGCAGGTGCGCATCTGAGCACACACACACACACACACACACACACACACACACACACACAGAGTAAACATAAATTCTAAAGGGCAGCCAGTCTTGCTTGCTTTGGTATCACCCTTTTCATTGCTCAAAAACAAATAGCTAGATTGAGCTGGGGCTCTCAGGAGTGGCTGCTTCCCCTCTGTTGGTGCATGCACCACACTGGGGCTTCCACAGAGAGTGGAAACCCTTTCCTCTTAAAAACCTGCAGTGGATTCAGGGATGCTTGGTCTGTGAGCTCCCTGCTCACCAGCCCTCTGTGGTGCTGCTTGCCTGGCTGCTCCATCAAAGCAGGGCACACCCCGAAACAGAGGGATATCAAACCTGCACCCAATAGGCAACTCAGGATCAGCACTCTTCTCACTGGCATGGTGAGGGATTGATCTTCAGGGAACCAGGGACAGGCTTAAAGGCCAGATCCCATGCCCCCAGGACTTGATCGTGTTTCTGAGGGGCCCAAAGGGGAGATTGGTGAACTAATCTCAGGAGGTGAGGGAGCTTGCCTGGGGAGAACTGAGAAGAGAGTGCAGTATGGATCTGAGCTGCAGTATACACTCGTGGAGCACCCCTCCCCTCATAGGAAGGCTGTGCTCTCGACCTGGGGCAGGATCCTGGACAGGGAAGCTCCCGCACTGCAGCACCATTGCTGGGAAGCTCGGCTGGTTTGGGCTCCTGTCTGCCAGCAGACACCAAAGGAAGACCACAGAACAGGGAAAAGTGAAGAAGGGCAAAACCAACTGCTGACAGCCAGATTGTGAATCTCAGATGCTGCTCCCACAAGACTTTCTGGCTTGGTGGGGCACTTCAGCTGATGGCTATTCCCAGCAACCTAGGAGGGACCTTTAACCCCTGTTGAGACAGCTACCTTACTGGCTTTTGTGCGGCAGGAGGGCAGGCTCACCTGACCCAGCCCCACCCAGCCTCATTCCTCAACCTACCTCTGCTGTGGTAGAGAATAGGACTCACCTGGAACTTCCAGGGCCACTCCTACCACCTGGGGCATTTGAGTGCTTCTCCTGAGGCATTAGAGCTGCAACACTGCAACTGGTTCTTTCTGGAAATCACTACCTGCTGGCAGGGAGGTCAATTTGTACAGCCTTTTACAACATTTACTGACTCAATCACATGGGGTGTGGTTGATTCTTACCCATGAGCATCACCTACTGTCTGAAATTAAACTGGGCATAGCAATATAATTCACACTTTTAAGAAGACCACAGGCCTGGAGAAAGAGAATGAATTTCAAAGACCTCCATTCTCCCTCTTCAATGAGAGACAGGGAATCTGCCCACACACATAGCTCACCACCACTACAGCTTACAAACAACTAGCAACTGAGAAAACCACCACACTAAGGAAATATATAACCAAGGCATCCAACCAGAACCTATACCACCGTCAAATCACCCACAAACAAAGCCAAAGTTTCTTACCCAACATATGTTACAGATACACCCCTGTGAGTGGGGGGAAGCCCATCTAAACAAAAGAAAACACAAAAATAAGAAGCAATAGCCACTTTGGATGAGAAGGATTCAGCACAAGAACTCTGTAAGTGTGAAAGATCAGGGCAAAAGGACACCACCAAAGGGTTCCACCAGCTCTCTAGGAATGGACCCCAACCAAAATGAAAATATGGAAATGACAGGTAAAGAATTCTAAATATTAATTGTAAGGAAGCTCAATGAAATCCTGGAGAATGTGAAAAATCAACTCAAAGAAACCAGAAAAACAATTCAAGAAATGAATGAAAAATTTACTGAAGAAATAGACATATTAAAAAAAATAGAACTGGAAATAAAAAATTCATTTAAGGGAATACATAACACACTGGAAAGCTTTAAAAATAGGCTAGACCAGGAAGAAGAAAGAATTCCAGAATTTAAAGATAATTTTTTTGAATTAACTCAGTCAGTCAAAAACAAACAACAAAGAGTCAAGAGGAAAAACCAAAGCCTACAAGAAATAGGGGATTATGTAAAATGGCCAAATATAACAATCATAGGCATCCCTGAGGGTGAAGAAGAAAATGCACAAGGGCTGGAAAACCTATTTGAGGGAATAATTAAGGAAAACTTCCCCAGTCTTACTAGAGATTCAGATATCCAGGTACAAAAAGTTCAACAAACACCTGGAAGATTCATTGCAAAGAGGCAAACACCAGGACACATAGGCACACACTAGTCAAAGTCAACATGAAGGAGGAACTCCTGTGAGACATGAGGTGAAAACATCAAATAACTTACAAAGGAAAACCCATGGGGCTAACTGCAGACTTCTCAACAGAGACCTTACAAGCCAAAAGGAATTGGGGTCCCATCTTCAGTCTTAAACAGAACAACTTCCAGCCTAGAATTATGTATGCTGCAAAACTAAGTTTCATATACAAAGGAGAAATAAGGACTTTTTCAGACAAGTAAACACTGAGGGCATTTGTCAAGATAAGACCTGCCCTGCCGGAAATACTCAGAACTACATTATACATGGATTGGCACAATCCATAACTACATTATACATGGATTGGGATTTATACCCACCAGTGTAAAACCACCCAAAAGCTGAAGCTCAGAGCTCATATAGCAAAAGAGGGTAATCAAATTAATAAGATACTACCCAACATGATAAACAGAACAGCATCCCACATATCCTATCAATCAATATGAACAGTCTGAATGCCCCACTCAAGAGACATACGCTGGCTGAATGGATGAAAAAATACAATCCAAGTATCTGCTGTCTCCAGGAAAAATGTCTAACCCACAAGGACTCTTACAGACTCAATGTAAAGGGATGGGAAAAAACATTCCACACAAATAGAAACCAAAAGAAAGCAGGCGTAACTATTCTCATATAAGATAAAATTGACATTAAATCAACAATGGTAAAAAAAAAAAAGACAAAGTTGGTCATTATATAATGGTAAAGCGAGCAATTCCACAAGAAGCTATAACAATCCTAAATATTTATGCACCTAACACCGGAGCACCCAGATTCATGAAGCAAATTTTACTAGATCCAATCAAAGAAGTAAATGACAGCATCATAATTTCTAGGGACTTTAACACACCACTGTGAGACCTAGACAGATCATCCAAGCAGAAAATAAATAAACACTGGACTTCAATGGGACTCTAGAACAAATGGGCCTAACAGATATTTACCAAACATTTTACCCAAAAAAAATACTATATATACATTCTTCTCATCAGAAGATGGAATATTCTCCAAGGTTGATAATACCTTAGGCCACAAAACATGTCTCAACAAATTCAAAAAAAATAGAAATAGAAACAGAAATAGAAAATAGAAATCATACCATTTATGTTCTCAGACCACAGTGGAATAAAACTAGAAATCAATTCCAAGAGAAATTCAATTCTACACAAAAACATGGAAATTAAACAACCTTCTGCTGAACAATTATTTGGTCAATAGTAAAATTAAGATGGAAATCAAAAGATTCATCAAACTGAATGACAAGGTGGACACAAGCAATCAAAATCTGTGTGATTCAGCAAAAGCAGTACTAAGGAGAAAATTCATAGACTTAAATGTCTACATCAAAAAGACAGAAAAATCACAAATTAACAATCTAATGAGACATTTCAAGGAACTGGAAAAGGAAAATCAAACCAAACCCAAAGCCAGCAGAAGAAAAGAAATAACTAAGGTCAGAGCAGAACTAAATGAAATGTGGAAAACAAAAGGTAACACAAATAGATCAACAAAACAAAAAATTGAATCTTTGAAAAAATAAACAAAAGATCCAAATAAGCTCAATCAGAAATGAAAAGGAAGATATTACAACTGATACCAGAGAAGTACAAAATATCATCTGTAAATACTATTAAATTCTATATGCACATAAACTAGAAAACATAGAGGAAATGGACAAATTCCTGCAAACACACAACCTCCCAAGACTCAATCAGGAAAAAACAGAATTCCTGAACAGACCAATCACAAGTAGCAAGATGAAAGCAGTAATAAAAAATCTTCCAACAACAACAACAACAACACAAAGCCCTGGCCAGATAGATTCACAGCCAAATTTTACCTTTTACACCTAAAAAGAAGAGCTAGTACCTATACTGCAGAAATTATTTTGTAACATCAAGAAGAAGTGAATCCTCCCCAACTCATTCGATGAAGCCAGAATCACCTTGATACCAAAGTGAGGAAATGGCACAACAAAAGAAGAAAACTACAGACCAATATCCGTTATGAATACAGATGCCAAAATCCTTAATAAAATATTAGCAAACTGAATTCAATAACACATCAGAAAAATAATTCACCATGACCTGTGGGCTTCATCCTTGATGCAAGGATGGTTCAACATATGTAAATCAATAAATATGATTCACCACATCAACAGAAGCAAAAACAAAAACCATATGATCATCTTGATAGAAACAGAAAAGCATTTGACAAAATCAAGCACACTTTCATGATAAAAACCCTCAAAAAACTAGGCATAAAAGGAACATATCTCAGAATTATAAAAGCCGTACATGACAAACCCATGGCCAACATCATACTGAATGGGGAAAAGTTGAAAGCGTTTTCCCTAAGAACTGAAAGAAGACAAGGTTGCCAGCTGTCACCACTTCTATTAAATATAGTGCTTGATGTCCTAGCCAGAGCAATCAGGCAAGAGAGGGTATCCAAATCAGGAAAGAGGACGTCAAACTAACACTTTTCACTGATAAGTCTAGAAAACCCCAAAGACTCCACCCCAAGAGACTCTTGGAATTGATAAATAAATTCAGCAAAGTCTAGGGTACAAAATCAATGTACACGAATCAGTAGCATTTCTATACACCAATAACAGTCATGCTGAGAGTCAAATCAAAGACTCAATCCTATTCATAATAGCTACAAAGAAAATAAAATGCCTAGGAATATATACAACCAAGGAGGTGAAAGATCTCTACAAAGATAACCATGAAACACTGAGGAAACAAATCACAGATCACATAAATGAATGAAAAAATGTATCATGCTCATGGATTGGTAGAAACGACATTGTTAAAATGTCCATGCTACCCAAAGTGATTTACAGATTCAATGTAATCCACATCAAAATAACAAAATATTTTGCAGATTTAGAAAAAAGTAATTCTATGCTTCGTTTGGAATCAGAAAAGAGCCTGATAGCCAAAGCACTCTTAAGCAGAGAGAGCAAATATGGAGGCATCCCATTACTAGACTTCAAACTATACTACAAGGCTATTGTAACCAAAACAGCTTGTATTGGCACAAAAATAGAGACACAGACCTATGGAACAGAATAGAGAACCCAGATATAAAACCATCCACATATAGCCAACTGATCTTTGACAAAGCAGACAACAATATACACTGGGGAAAAGAAGCCCTATTCAATAATTGGTGCTGGGAAACTTGTATAGCCAAAGGCAGAAGAATGAAACAGAATCCATATCTCTCACCACACACAAAAGTTAATTTAAGGTGGATAAAAGATTTAAATGTTAGGCAGAAAACCATAAAAATTCTAGAAGAAAATGTAGAAAAAACTCTTCTATATTTTAGTCTAGGCAAAGAATTTATGACTAAGACCCCAATGGCAATTACAGCAACAAAAGAAATAAATAAATGGGACTTGATTAAATTAAAAATCTTCTGAAAAGCTAAGGAAATAATCAACAGAGCAAATAGACAACCTACAGAGTGGGAGAAAATATTCGCAAGCTATACATCTGATAAAGGGCTAATATCCAGAATCTACAAGGTACTCAAGCAAATCAGCAAGATAAAAACAAACAACCCCATTAAAAGTGGGCAAAAGACATGAACAGAAGCTTTTCAAATAAAGATAAACAAATGGCCAATAAACATATGAAAAAATGCTCAACATCACTAATCATCAGGGAAATGCAAATTAAAACCACAATGAGATATCACCTTGCCCCAGTTAAAATGGCTTTTATTATAAAGTCCCAAAACAATAGATGCTGGCATGGATGCAGAGAGAAAGGAATGCTTATAAACTGTTCGTGGTACTGCAAATTAGTACAACCTCTATGGAAAACAGCAAGATTCCTCAAAGAACTAAAAGCAGGCCTACAATTCAATCCAGCAATCCCACTACTAGGTATCTATCCAAAGGAAAAGAAGTCATTTTATCAAAAAGACCTGAACTCGAATGTTTATTGCAGCACAATTCACAATCGCAAAGTTGTGGAATCGACCCAAGTGCCCATCAATTCAGGAGTGTATTAACAAAATATGGTGTATGGATTACTACTCAGCCATAAAAAAGTATGAATTAATGCCTTTTGTAACAGTTTAGATGGAACCGGAGACCATTATCCTAAGTGAAATATCCAGAGAATGGAAAAACAAACACCACATGTACTTGCTACTAAATTGGAACTAACTGATGAGCGCACATGTGTACAGAAGGAAGTAAAACCCAGTGGAAATCAAGCAGGGGGTAAGGGGAAGGAGGGAGCAGGTGAAAAACCTACCTAACAGGCTCAGTGAACATTGTTTTTGTGACGGGCACACTTACAGCCATGACTCAAGCTTTACAAAAGTGATCCATGTAACCAAAAACACTTGTACCCCCTTAATATTTTGAAATTAAAAAAGAAAACAACGGTAGCCAAGGAGACTCTCAATCAGCTAAAATAAATCGTGTTCATTTTATGTGAGGAAGATTGTATCTTTCCTTGGCATTTTAAAATTTGATCCAACTGGATTAAAATTAAATGGTTTTATTTTCATATTTTTATATTACTTTGTGATGTTTTTACAAGTCCTAATTGCTCTTTCAGTAACTATATTTTGAGACATTATTAGACATTACAATAAGGACTAGGGATACAGCAATGAAAACATTCATAATCACTACCTTCATGGAGCTCATAAACTAGAGGAACAGAATTAACCTATACTAAAGGAAAACGGCTTCTTTAAGGGTGCGTTTTACCTCATCCCTGACCAAAGGCTCACATTAAAATTTTACGAACCTACTTTTTAGAAAAAGAAGAGGGATGGGTTATCAACTGATAAGAGATTTTAACAAATTTATGGAATATATAAAAGAGGTGGAAAAATGGTAACTGGTGAATTAAATTAGAGGAAATCTCTAGCCTAGAATACACAGAAAGGCCTATAGTCTAAATTCATCTGTAACGAATCTAGGCAATACTTGGGGCTAAAAAATGCTAGATTCAGTTGAGGACAAAGTTAGACATGGGACTAAAAACAGGAAGGATAATAGAGTGTCTGTATTTGGAACAGTTGACTACCCCACACACATACATCTTTCTAACCTCCAAGAAAAGCACACTGGGCAGCAGGCTTCTTTCCACCAGGCAGGAGGGGACTTCTCTAAAGAAGTTGAAAAATCCTAGAGAAAATAATTTATTTAAGTTTCCCCAGCATAAAAAACTTGAATGTAGAGTCCCCTCAGTCTCTCCTCATCCATTAGTCTAAAGAAGTGCTTATCTACCAATTAGAATTGTCATCATATACACAGACAACAGGGTTTTCTTAACCAGCTTTTCTATAAAAAATAAACAATCAATATGCACCAGAAACCTGCAGAAAGCTTTCAATAAGAAGAGTGACCAAAATAGACAAACATAAAAACCAACTTTAAAGAGAACAAAATATTTCTAACATTATCTTCAGAGACTCATGAAGAAAATGTATCCACGAGACAGGAATAGTAAGCTACAAAAGGAACAATCAGAGAATTAAAGAAGTTCTTACATGTGAAATATATTGCTACCAAAAAAGTCATCGATGGATTGAAAGATAAAGCTGAGTAATCTCCCAGAACATACAGCAAAAACAGGGGAGGAGGACTGAAGACATGCTAGAAAACATCGCAAGCACAGATAAACAATTCAAGATGTTCAAACATCTGATTAATGTAATAGAATTTCTAAAGATCAAAATTATATACAATCAATGAGAAAAATTATCAAATAACTAGTTGAAAGTAAATCTCTAGAGTTAAAAACTTCAAGTCTCTAAATTGAAAAGTTACCGAGTATCAAGAACCATGAATTAAAATAGACCACATCTGATTACTCAATTCTCAAGTTTTAGAGCACAAAATGTGTAGACGAGGTTATAAAATCTTTCAGAGAGGAAAAGTCACAACATATACAAAAGACAGAGCATTCTAGACACGAATTTTTTTTTGTTGTTTTTTATTTCTATCAGCAACAGTGGATGCTAGAATATAATGAAGTAATGTCATGGGAGTTCTGAGACAGCATTATTTTTAGCTTACAGCTCCATATGCAAAAGTTATACAAGTAAGATACTAGAATTTTTAAAAAATCAGACATACAAGTAATCAGGAAAATAACATTTCCAAACTGGCAGGTGATAGGAAGATTCCAGATACTGGCTGTGTATCAGGTTTAGAGAAGAACAAGGTCAGATAAGAATAGAAAGATAAGGGGATAAGCATGTAACTCTGAATGAAGATAATTAATATGTCTAACCATATGGAATCATTAAATTAAGCATGGCCGAACCACAGAGCCTGACAAAGGTCGTACAAGTCTATTTGTTGACATGTTCATAATATCTCAGGTAATCAAAACAGATTGCAAGATAGTAATTTGCAAGTAGTATAATGACTATGTGTGTATATGTGTGTATGTACATTATATATCTATATACATATGCCTTTTCATGCATAGAAAAATTCTGGAAGATTATACACTGCAACTTAAATATTAATATTTTTCTCTGGAATTATAACTGCTTTTTTAAACAAGTGAATTTCTCTCCCCCTGTGAACATATATTATTTTTATGAAAAAAAATACAAAGGAACATTCAGTGGTGGTGGTTGCTTAGATCATTTTTAAGTACCCTATACATGTTGCCTCCACTTCCTCATTTTTTTCATTTACTCCTAAGCTCTCCGCAATCTAGTTTCTATCCCCAAGTCTTCATAAAATTTACTATCCACTAAGGTCACAGATGGCTTTCTAATAGCAAAAGCCAAAGGATGCCTTCTTCTCATTATTATTCAACCTTTCCATGATATTTGATATTATTAATCACTCTCCTCTTTGAATTTTCTCTTCTTTTGGCTTCCTCGACCCCACATTCTTCTAGTTTCCTTCCTACCTCTCTGTATCCCTCCTCTTTTCTGGGCTTTCCTCCTTCCTCCCACCCCTCCGGTGTTAGTGTTACCAGCACTCTGCCCTTGGCCTTTGGCTATTGTCTCCACTCTTCCTGGGTAACCCCATGAGCTGAACTACCATCTATGTTCTGTTGCCTCTGTCATCTGTATTTCCGGTTCAGATTTATTTTGCAGTCTCAAAAACCTAATGTCAAATCCCAACCAAATATGTCCACTTACATATGTGAAACTGGACTTATTATCTTCCTCCTTGCCTCCATGCAGACCTAATTCTTCTGTGTTTTCTATCTTAGTTTTACATACCCAGTTTCCCAAGCCAGAAATCTTCACTGGAATTTCTTTCTCTGATTCATTCTACACGAGGTCAATATAATAATGTCACCTTTTATTTCCCTTGGGTTTGCTCCTCCACACTGTTATTACTGCCATTGCCTTTGTGTAGATCTTTCACCACCTCTAGCCTACAGTGACACAATAACTTCTAAGTGATCTCCCAGCTTCCAGTGCTGCCTGACTCCTAGTACGCATTCCCCACCACCCAACACACATAAGGTGCTAGATACAGCATTATTCCTAAAATGCAAACCTTCCCTTTCATTCTCCTGCTCATAAACATTTCTCAATTGCCTTCAATAATAATCTCGTGTCATAAGAGGCTTTGTGGTTTAATCCTTTTTGTCCAGTCAAGATTCATAATTTCCCCCATTATCTCCTACAGTCTTGATTTCTCTGTGAACACTTTTCCTCTACTTGAGAGGACCTTCTCTTCCATGTCCTTTCTTCAGTTGGCTTTTCTTACTTATCTTTCTGGAATCAGCTTGAGCACTTCCTCAAGGAAGTCTTACAGAATTCCTTCACCTTATAATCTCATTAATTTGTATTCTTCTACTAGATTATAAAATCCTCATGGAAGGATTTATGTTTTTGAATTTCTATTAAATTGAATAGTATAAATTATTGTTTTCAGGCTTAAAATTGATCAGGCATGTCGTATATTTAAAATTTCAGGTAATTGAACTTGATGTGCCCTGGCACTTAACAGGATACCTGGCACTTAATAAAGGTTAGATAATCTGCTGTTGAAAAAACAAATAGTGTTTTCCATAGAGGTTATTTTCCTCTATGAAGGAAAATAAGAAGTATGGAGATTCTTCAAAGAAATAAACGTAGACCTACCATTCCATCCAACAGTCCCAGTGCTGGGTATCTACCCAATGGAAATGAAGTCATCTTATCAAAAAGACACCTGCACTCGAATGTTTATCACAGCACAATTCACAATTACAAAGCTGTGGAATCAACCTAAGTGCCCTTCAATCCACGAATGGATAAAGAAGATGTGAGATATATATATATGTATACACATGTATATATAGATATGTATATGCACACATATATGTGATATATATATGTGATACGTATATGATATATATATGAAATACATATCGATAGATATATGCAATACACACACACAGCATTCAGTACTACTCAGCCAGGAAAAGAAATGAAATAATGAGATTTGCAGCAATGTGGATGGAACTGGAGACCATTATGCTAAGTGAGGTATCTCAGGAAAGGAAAGCCAAACACCGTATATTCTCGCTAATAAGTGGTAGCTAATAGATGGGTACACATAGGCACAAAGCAATGTAAAGGACATGAGAAACCAAGGAGAGGGGAGGACAGGAGAGTCGGTGTGGGAAAGAACTTACCTATTGGGTACAATGAACACCATTCTGGTGATGGACACATCAAAAACCCTGACCCAAGCATTGTACAAGATATCCATGTAATAAAAACTCTTGTACCCATTAAGTAATATTTTGAAATAAGTAGACTCTACCAAGAATAGGAGGAGGAGGAATTACTCTTGACATCTGGGTTTGAGATTTAGGAATCTCACAATTTAGAAATATAAAATAAAGGCTTTGTTATTATAGTATAAGATCAAAAATTTAGTACTTTAAGATCAGAAGCTATTGTCAGTATTTAAGTCAGTGAAGTATATTAAATTAATGAATCCAGCTATACTATTGTTTTTGAACCTCAATCACAAAATCACTCTAACCCAGGAAGAAAATAATTAGTTGTAATATGAGTCACATTAAAAATCAAACAAAAATGTGCTTAAGTTCTTAATGTCTAAATCACAGAGTACTTTTTTTATATGCTCTATATGAAGAGACCTTTTTTATATGGAAAAGAGAAATAGATTTGCTATTGAATATTCTGTTTTCTGCCTCCCTGTGGTTAATTTTTAGCTAACAGTATGTGGTAAAATAAAATGCTTTTTTTTTCAGTCATTCTTGACTTATATGGATGTTAAAAAGAAGGCTACCTGCTGAATTGGGAATGAAAAGAATATTGATTGAACATAGTGAAATCGATTAGCTCTTTTAGTGCTTTATATCTATTTGATTCCTACTAACTTTCAAATGAGTTGACTAATTTTGATCAAATTCCCTGCACTTCAACTTGAAGTATCAAGATTAAGGCCAATATTAGGAGGAATTTTCCAATATGCAAGATTTGTCTTTAGAAAACTCCTAACCTTCAGGTGAGACCAGAATGCTTCTTGAGCAAAAATCACAATATTTGGACTCAATATGTTCCAGATAGCCTCATATCTTTATCTTCTCCATTTCCCTTCTATATAGTGTCTCTTCTCCTTCCATCATGGGATCAGATATATTTATAATCATAAATTGAAAGGTCTCACTCCTGATATAAGAAGTGTAAGCATCAATGATAAGAGAAAGATTTATAGAAGAAGGCAGGTTTTCTCACTACCCCAGAAAGCATTTCAAATTCCATCTTTCCCTGTAGGATATAGAGATATATTACTTGTGAAAATGTGGAAAACTAATTTAGCCCCTCTGAGTTTCTATTTTGTCATCTGAAAATGGATTACTATCCTACCTTACCTTGTGCATTTGGGTATTATGTAAGAAACTGCATATATATCTCAAAGCAGAGTGGTTGACCTATAGTTAGTGTTTGATAACTGTTAGCTATTGGTGTTATCTAATGGATGATAGCTTATCACTTAAAATCAGAAGCAGAGCTTCCACATCCCAACTTTACTAAAGTTCTTTTTGAAAAAACATTTCATTTTGAAATAATTATAGATTCACAGGAAGTTGGTAGTGGATTATGTATAGTGTACTGTGTACTTTTCAAGCAGATTCCCCCTGTGGTAACTTCTTGCATAACTATAGTACAATATCAAATCTGGGAAATTGACATTGGTATAATCCACAAAGCATATTCAGTTTTTTCCAGGTTTGCATTCATTTATGTATGTGTGTGTGCATGTGTGTATAGTTCTATAGAATTTTATCACATGTATAGATTTGTGTAACCATCACAATTGAGATATAGACTGTTCCACCACAGGACTCTCCCATGCTAGCCATCTCTAGCCACACTCACCCTCTGCAACCCCAAGCCTACCCTGCCCCTTGACAAGCACAAATCTGTAAGCCATCTCTATTCAAGAATTTTGTATAAATGGAATCACACAGTATGTAACCTTTAGAAATTGGCTTTTTATACTCAGCATGATTCCCTTGAGATAAATCCAAGTTGTTGTGTGTATAAACACACATGTGATGTGTGTGACATGGAAGTAACACAGTTATTTTAACCGTTTGTTAAGACATTTGAGTTGTTTCAAGTTTTTAGTGACTACAAACAAATGAAGCTGCTATGAACATTAGTTTACAGGTTTTTATGTCAACACACTTTATTTCTCTGGTATAAATGCTCACTAGTACAATTATTACATCATAAGAAACATGTATGTGTCATTTTGTAAGAAACTGCCAAACTGATTTTTTGCTTTATTTTAATTAATCTTTGCACAATATGTTTTTCTGTCCTTTTACTTTCAATTTACCTACATTTGTACATTTGAAGTTATTTTCATGTAGATAGTACATAGTTATGCTTTTTAATCCACTCTCCCAATCTCCATCTTTTAATTAGTATATTTATACCATTTACATTTAATATAATTATTGATTTTTTTTTTTAAGTGTTTAAGCCTGGCACTTTGCTTTTTATTTCATTTGTTCTCTCTATTTTTCTCTGTTTTTCTCTTTTTTCTATCTTCCTGAAAGTAACTTTGAATATTCATTATAATTCCATTTTGATTTATCCAGAGTGTTTTTATTTATATAGATTTTTTTTGTGTGCTACATGTAGGTAGTGGATTATGTGTACATAACTTGTCACAATCTATTGGTGTCATCATTTTACCAGTTCTAGTAAGCACAGAAAACTTACATCACTTTATTCTCCCCCATTTATAATATATTTGACTTAAATATTTTTTCTATGTATATTATATACATACACTGTGATGTATATAATGAACCATCAAATATAATTTAGGAAAGTTAAGAAGGAAAGGAAAGTTTATTGACTTTTACTTGTTCTATTTTTCTTTTTTCCTTTATTTCAAAACTCCTTTTATTATCATCTCCTTCTGTTTAGAAAAAAAAAAAAAACTTAATCATTCTTTTACCTTAGGTCTGCTGGCAACAAATTGTCTTAGTTTTCATTCATCTGAAAAATGCCTGATTTCCCCTTAATTCCCCAAGGTTATCTTAATTGGATATAAAATTTTGGGATGACAGTTTTTCTTTTAGCAGTTCAAAAATATTGTTCCACTTCTTTCTGGCCTCATGGTTTCTGAAGAGAATTCCACTGTCATTTCAATTATTTTTCCTCTACAGGTAAGATGTCATTTGTCTCCTAGTAATTTCTAGGCTTTCTTCTTTTGTCTTTAGTTTCCAGAAATGTGATTATGATGTGTCTTACTATAGATTTCTTTGGATTTTTCCCGTATGACATTTTCTCATCTTCTTGAATCTGTATGGTTATATCCTTTGCCAAATTTGGGAAAATTTCATCCATTATTTGAATACTTTTTTAACTCCCTGTCTTTCTTCTCCTCTTCTGGGACTCTGAGAGCACAAATGTTACATTTTTCATTATAGTCATAACAGATCTCTAAAGTTCTGTTCTTCCCCCGCCCTCCCAGATTTTCTCTGTTTGTCAGATTGGGTAATCTCCATTGTTCTACTTTTTTGTCCTATGTTCAAATCCAAGTTCTTTTCTCTGTCATCTCCCTTCTGCTGGTAAGCCTATCATTGACTTTTTAAATTTCAGTTGCTATATTTTCCAGTTCTAAAATTTCTATCTGATTTTTTTTCTTTTTGGGGGGGGTGGGGTAGAATCTTGCTCTGTCACCTGGGCTACAGTGCCGTGGCATCAGCCTAACTCACAGCAACCTCAAACTCTTGGGCTCAAGTGATCCTCCTGCCTCAGCCTCCTGAGTAGCTGGGACTACAGGCACATGCCACCATGCCTGGCTAATTTTTTTCTACTTTTTGTAGAGACAGGCTCTCACTCTTGTGCAGGCTTGTCTTGAACTCCTGAGCTCAAGCAATCCTCCCACCTCAGCCTCCCAGAGTGGTAGGATTACAGATGTGAGCCACTGTGTCCGGCCTGTTTTTTTTTTTTTTAGACAGAGTCTCACTCTGTTGCACCAGCTAGAGTGCAGAGGCACAATCGTAGCTCACTGCAACCTCAAACTCCTGGGCTTAAGCGATCCTCCTGCCTCAGCCGAGTAGCTGGGACTACAGGCATGTGCCACCATGCTTGACTAATTTTTTTATTTTTTTGTAGAGGTGGAGTTTTGCTCTTGCTCAGGCTGGTCTCAGACTTTTGACCTCAAGCAATCCTCCTGCCTTGGCCTCCCAGAGTGCTAGGATTACAGGTGTGAGCCACCGCACCCGATTTATTTGAATCTTTTATATTTTTCTTTTCTTTTCTTTTCTTTTCAGAGTCTATTCCTCTGTGGAGACTTTCTATTTTTTCAATTGCTTCAAGCTTGTTGAAACATTTTTATAATGGCTACTTTAAAATCCTTGTCATACAATTCCAACATTTGTTTCATCTTGATGCTGTCATCTGTGATTGTCTCTTCTCATTCAAGGTAAGATTTGTCTGTGTTTTTGTATGACAAATGTATGTGTATTATATTGTCTGGACAAAATCGGGACATTTTGGTTATTACATTATGAGACTCTAGATCTTATTTAAATTATTTGTTTTAGCAGGACTCGTCTGACAATGTACCAGTAATAAAGGGGAAGGGAACACCACATCATTACTACCAACTGGCAGTGGAAGTTCAGGTTTCCCACTTAGCTGCAGTTGACACCCCGGAGAGGATCCTTTCTTGCAACTGGGTAGATGTAGAAGTTCAGGGTCCCCACGACACTTCTATTAACAGCACTGTGACTTGGAGAAGGAGCAATGTCTCATTCTTGCTCTTGATACAGTCTCCACTGACACTGTGAGGGTGGGGTCGGATACAGGCTTGTTAGCTTTGGAAGGGAATGAAAGTTCTAGCTTCCCGCTCTACCTTCACTGACTCTACCCTGGTGGAGAAGGGAGCAACTCATTGCAAACTCACAAAAGGAGAAATTTTGGCTCCCCACTCAACTGCTATCAAGGGTATGGGTAAATTCACAATTCTACCCACCATGTTTGGCTAGTGTAGGGAGGAATTCTATTGTCTAAAAGTTTTCTCAGTTGGGTGCAGTAGCTCACATCTATAATCCCAGCACCTTGGGAGGCCGAGGCAGGAGGATAACTTGAGGCCAGGAATTTGAGATTAGCCTGGATACCATAACAAGACTCTGTCTCTACAAAAATTTTAACAAATTAGCCATTGTGTTTGTTCATGCCTGCAGGCCCAGCTACTTAGGAGGCTGAGGTGAGAGGATCACTTGAGCCCAGGAGTTGAAGACTGCAATGAGCTATGATCATGCTACTGCACTCCAGCCTGAGGTGACAGAGGGAGACCCTGTCTCTCAAAAAAGTTGCTAGGCTGGCTCTTTTCTTGTTCTTCGACTTGAAAGAGCAGACTTTTTTCTTAGAGGTATTTATTTATTTACTGGTCTAGACGCATCGGCATTTCCAGGTCCCTGATTCTCCAGCACACATCAAAGGATGTGAGGCAAAAAGAAAACCCAGGGAACTCAACACAGTGAGAAGCCTAACTAGTCTGCCTTTTCCCTTCCAC
This sequence comes from Indri indri, assembly GCA_004363605.1. Lineage (NCBI taxonomy): Eukaryota > Metazoa > Chordata > Mammalia > Primates > Indriidae > Indri > Indri indri. The sequence goes on along the minus strand of RJWJ010001387.1, from coordinate 70,167 downwards.
TTTTCAAATTCTTCCTGTGTTTGCTCAATATATAATGTCTGGGGTGTTTAACTTTACTTAGCAGGAGGAATAGGGAGAAGTACATCTACTCCGTCTTGTCCCCAGAGGTGGGCCAGATTTCTCTCATTATGATTTCAAATTGCATTTTCCTAACTGCTAATGATGTAGCACATATTTTTGTGTATATTTTCCATCTGTATAGCTTGTTTTGTGAAATGTCTTGTCATATCTTTCATCCATCTGGGTTTTTAAAATAATTTTCTAATTTATTTTTACTGTTGAGTTTCATTTTGTTGTATTTCCCAGATACAATTTTTGTCAGGTATATGATTTGCAAATATTTTCTCCAAGTCTATAGCCTGAATTTTCATCCTCTTAGAGTCTTTCACAGAGCAAAAGTTTCAAATCTTGATGACGGTAACTTTTTAAAACAGCTTTGAATACCCAGACTATTAAAAAGTACTTCTACTTAACTAAACACATGGCAGAGAGAATTGTTAGAGATGTTTATCAGTGCCCAACGGAGAAGGCTCTGGATCATAAAACACTAATTAAGAGATCACTCTCCTAAGAAGAAGCATAGGCTTTGAGACAGGTTATCTGAGACATCTGTCGCCAACTAGATGTCTGGCCTTTAACCAATTATTTGACTTCTTTGGATCTCAATTTCTTCACATCCAAAAGAAGGATAGTAATCAAAACTATCAGATAGAATTACTATAAGTTAAAATTTTACAACATATAAAGACTGGCACGCAGTAAGTACTTTAAAAATGTTAACTGCTATTATTGCAATTGTTCTTGGCATTATCATCACCATTGTTGTTATCGCTTCTCAGTCTAACACTTAGTGCTAGAAGTGGAACTTGAGTATCAAGGAACCCCGTGTAGTCCTTTGTCTAATCACTCTCTTCAGCAAGAATTTGCTTTCTTTCATTCTAATTGAAAATCTGTGGAGACTGATAAAACCTTGTTAACCTTGCTGATAAGTAATACTCCACATATTGCAGACGACACCTGCGTATTCATGCAGTCTTTTAATCTCAACAGTCAGCTTCTGTTGTGTGGATTTTAAAACATATTGGTTGCTCTTGCCCTATCATTAAAATCTTTTTCTTATTATAACATAATACCAAATAAATAAGTCATAATTATCATAACTGAAAACTTGAAAAATAAGAAAAGCAGAAAAGAAGAAAAGTATCACATAATCCTATCGCTTAAATTCTGAAAATACTTTGATGTATTTTCTTCTCGTCTTAGTATTTTACAAAGTTTTTGGCCCTCTAAACAGAATGATAACCAGGTTTTTAAAAAAATTTTTAGTGTGCAAGCATTTTCTCATGTTATTAAAATAGTTTTATTCAGATAATTTTAATGGTACTATAATAATCTTTTATGAAGAAATAAACTAAACCAAAGGACAGGAAGAGTTTAATATTTTCATACACATGCACATACACACAATGCTCCAAAAGAATGATATCAACTCATATTGAAAATGAAAATCAAAGTGGTTCCAGAACTGTACATTTAAAAAAAACATTATGAATTATGATAGGTGAAAAGTATTTCAGCATTTAATTCAAAGAATAATTCTAAATGGTATGGTTGAATATATTTCCACACGATTGTTCATCAGTTATATTTACCCTTTTGTGAATTGTTTCTTCCAATTTCTCTTTAATTCCTTGTGGTCTTTTGAGTAGGAAGTTTACAGAACAAAGATACTGACCTTTTGGTTATGCTTTGAACTAGGGTACCCAGCAGAAAAGGTGAGTAGACACTTAAATCCAACTCTATACACTGATGAAATGTGTTTTGTGAATCACACAAAATTATATCTTTGGACATATACAATTATGCGTTGATCTTTTTTGTTCTAATTTTATAACCATAATTTAAACCTTTAAAGTTCTTTCTACTCTAGACATTTGATATGCAATAACTCTAAGACATTCAAGACTTCTTTTTTTCCCCACAATTAAGTCTTTAAGTCATCTGGATTTATTCTGATGTGATGTGAGATACAATAAATAGATTTTCTTCCTAAGTCAGTAGCCAACTCTTCCTGAACCATATAGAAAATAAACCACTCTTTACTTGCCCATTTTAATGTTTTTAAAATTCTTTTTTAAAGTTAAACAAATAATAAGATAGTTTTCTGAGATATTTTTCCATACAAATGTCACTGTTTTAATTTTTGCAAGCTATATTTTCATAGTCAGTGTTAATGCTCTTATCATAATTCTCCATTTTTAACATTGTCTTTACTTTTGTGTTAATTTTTCCAGAGAACATTAAAATTATTTTTCAGAGATGAAAACACAGCTGATTGAAATTTGGATTATAAAAATATGAATTAATTCAGTAATTCTCCACTTTAAAAATATTTCACTTTTCCCATCAGGATTAGGTATGCCACTCCATTGATTCAAATTTACTTTTCTTTTTTTTTCAGTAAACCATTATAATTTTTATAACACATGTTCTATGTATTTTTCATTAAATTTAATTCTAGAGATTTTATAGTCTGTAGGTTCTCTCATGAATAAGACCTGTCTCAAAAAGCTAATCATTGGTTCTAGTTCAGAAATAACACTGCCCTATGAAATAAGCCTCCCTAAGACAGAATTTTCTAAGAGGAAGATGATTATTGGTTTTCTCCATTCTGTGCACCAGAATCTTGACTATGAGAATCAGAAAAGGTGTACCATTTCAGATAGCTACCTGCAATAATACCCAGAAGTACTGTTTAAGTTGGAAAAACATGAAGCCAATTAATATTTTGAGGATATTTGAACTCTCTACTTTAAGGATTACTATATGCAATGTATTCTGTATCTGTACATGTAATAATCTTTTTTGGGATATACACTGGTTTTAGCTATCTGTCTCCAAATCCTCCCACTAAGAAACTAGTGATGATGCTTAAACAGTGTGGCTGGGAGGATAATCTCTCTGCTTGTCCTGTCTGTAGTCTCTATTTGTGTGTGGTAGGCTGTTCATTTCCAGGTGCACATTACAGCCTTAATCTTCCCATATGCATTTGGCTCTATGCACAGGATTGGCTACATTATGTAAATACAGTAATTATGACTGCCTAGCTCAATTTACCTTCTGCTTCTAGTCTGCCTAGATTCTTTCAGTGCGGCTGTGATGCTATAACAATTTTGAAGGCTGTTAGCAGCAATTTGGGGTTCAACCAGGGACCTCCATTTATGTGATGCCATAAAATCTTTCTCTGTAGTTCCATAGAACATCCCTTTGAAATAGTTGCTTATATTAACATTTAATTATTTTATGTGCAAGAGAATGAGGGTGAGACTATAGTATCATTTACTGAATAATCCATTATAGAGTAATTATCAGATAATTATTAAACTATCTAGTAATCAATCATTGAATAAGCCTTCTTTTCCCTACTGAAATGATAAATAAATAGTAAATACTATCTATTGATAAATAATAGGATCTCTTTTGGGGGTTGATATGTGTAATTATAAATGTTCTAGTAAACACATTTAAAAAGTAAAAAGAAATGGGTGAAATTAACTTTTAAGATATATTTTAATACCCCATTTTAGGTTCCCAAGAGACAGAATAAAGTTGGTCTCATTTGTCTGGGTTTGAGAAGAATTTTTCATGCCAAGACAATTAGCAGACCACTGCTCATATACAAAGTACCTGTCTCTGGATCAGTTGCTACTTTTCCAATTTAGTATATACCAGAGGTGGGGAACCTGTAGGCTTAAGGCCACATTTGGCCTTCTAGGTCTTAAGTGTGGCCTTTTGACTGAATCCAAATTTTACAGAATGAATCTTTTTATTTTTATTAATACACCTTTGTTCATCTTTTATATTTTTATTTTGTTTTTAAAATTAATGTATCTGAAATACCAAAGAATAAATAAATTTCAATGAAATAATCCTCCCAGATTGACCAGCACAAGTAAAACATTAGCAAGCCATAAGGGCTAAACTGATGGCTGCTATGCTCATGATTTAGTTCTAACTTCCCCTGACTCACTGGCACCACTACCACATGAGGCTGGTTGGCAAGAGTTTACGGGGGTCGAGTATGCCAGTCTGTTATCAGCTTTTGACAATGGTGCACTATGTTTCTGTTTGCAGTGGAATTTGTGAATAGCTGCACAGCTTGACAGTATTTTTTAATTCTGTCTGCTTCACAGCTCATGTCAAAGAAGACCAAGAGAATGCTGAAGGAAGAAAACAGATTTTTTTAATGAGGATTGGGAATTGCAATATTATCTTGTTTCTGCTAAAGACAAGATGATTTGCTTGCTTTGCGATACCTCAATATCAGCATTAAAGAAATTCAGTGCTCAACAGCATTATAACACTCATAAGGACCACAGATATTTTAAATTAGAGAGAGGCTCAAAAGGTTATACTGCAAGAATTAAAAGATAAAAAGCAGAAGCAAAGACAATTTTTCCAAGCAGCAATAAGACCTGGAAATAACGCCACTGAAGCACTTATAAAGTAGCTTATATATTCAAGAAAAAAGGGAAGCCATTCAGTGATGTAGAAATTGTGAAAGAATGCATTATTGAAGTTGTAGGATGCTTAGACCCCAATAACATTTCAAAGTACAAACAACTGCCTCTTTCAAAGGGAACCATAACTGATCGGCAGCATGAATTAGCCTTCAAGTTAACAGAACAACTTCATGCAATACTTCAAAAGGAAAATATACATTACTCAATCACTTTGCATGAATCGACTTATACTACTGACTTGGTGCAGGTTTTATATTTCATTCAGATCATAACAGATTTTATTTATTTACTTATTGTTTTTTATTTCAGAATATTATGGGGGTACAAATGTTTAGGTTACAGATTTTCTTTTCTACAAAAAGTTATTCACTTTGGGTACTCTTGCTAACAGAACATGGAGAATAGATATCTTCAACAACTTTCAAGATAAATGTTATGAAGTCAGACTGAATTTGGTAAATTTAGTGAGTGTATGTACAGATGGTGCACCTTCCATGATAGGAAAACTTGAAGGGATAAAAACATGTATAGATTTTTTAAAAAGTATTAACAGATCCAGATGTTCTCACTTCTTTTCATTGTATCTTGTATCAGCAAAATCTCTGTGCTAAAGGTTCTATTTTAAATGACACTTTGCAACAAGTTATAAGTATTATTAACTATATTCATGCAAATACAATGCAGCATCATCAGTTTTGAACTATGAGGTATTCAGTATGGATTCGCCATATCATTCTAATGTGCATGGCTATCACAGGGACAGGTGTCAACCAAAATTTTATCTCTGTGAGAACAGATAGTTAAATTTTATGAGGAATAGAATTAGCAATGTGAATTATTGAAAGAAGATTTCTATAGGAATGCAGCATTTCTGTGTGATATGTCAAATCAAAATGACTTGAATATTTCTTTGCAAGGTAAAACTAAGTCTATATATAATATGTGGAAAAAAATCTAAGAATTTCAAAAAAAGCTATCTTTTTTTCAAAATAATTCTTCTTCAAAAGGAAATTTCGAATGAACATTTTACCCAGTTACCAAAGGTCATTGATGAGCAGGATGATGTACGTGAATCATTTGAAGAATACACAGCTATTATGGACCTATTAATTGAAGAATACAATGAAAGGTTCACTGACTTTAAGCATCATGACATCACACTCGAATTATTATAGCACTTCAGCCTCACCTAGTTGATATCACCAAGGCACCTAAAAAAACTACAGACATAACTTATTGAGCTCTTAATAGATGACAGTTTAAAGTCATTGTTTGTTGCTAAGAAAGATCCAATTAAAATATGGGAAAATGCAGAATACCCACACCATCAGCAACATGCCCTAAAAAGGCTTTCTTGCTTTTCAGCCACTTATTGCTGAGAATCTACATTCTCCTACCTAACCCAAATCAATATGCTCTTAAGGTCACAAATGACTGATACCCATCTAGAGGACCAACTGAAACTGCAGACCCCCTGCTACAACCAAATATTCAAATGCTTTCCAACAAAAAGCAGACACAATAAAGTCCTTAAAGAATGAGTTAACTTTAAAATTAACAAATAGTTTTCATTTTTGAAATTATTAAGTACATAGTAGTTATATTTTCACAAAATAATGCACATTTTAAAATATATCTAATTGAAGTTTCTTGAATGCAGCCTTATTTGATCACAACTAAATTAATACAGCCTTCCAACATGAAAAGGTTCCTCATCCCTGGTATTTACTACTATCCAAACAGGTTCTGTGCGTCGCCAGGGAGGAAAATTTATTTCTGGGGAGACTACACATTCCAGTATGCATGAATCATCATTTATTCTTTTTTTACACCTAATGATATTTTGCACTGGGGTAGAGTTAAGCTTAGACAAAAGGGAAATAACCCATATGAATAATTGTTATTTGTCCATTACCTGGATTTCAGAGTTTCATTTTCCATCTTGAGGTCAGGAAATCAATTGTTGGGGCCTGTGATATTTACCCTGGCAATTGTTTTACTTTATTGCATCATAAAGCCCCCAACAGATGGATAAAGAAGGCACTGATAGATTTAACAATATAATTGATTCACATTTTTAGTTTCTAGCAGATGCACATTTTCCACCATTTATTGCTTTTCATGAGAATGCAAAGAAGGGCTTTCTCAGCACCAACTCTCACTCTGTCACTATCCAAAACTCTTGTGTTGCTGTTTTGCTGGTGAATTGGTGAATCTAGCATCTCTCTCTATCCTAAAGCTGAACAACAACAACAACAAAATTTGCATACAAAATTCTTGAGAAATAAATTTGCCTTACCAAGCCAAGATCAAACTGGCACATTGGAGAAATTATAACACATTCTTAGTTTTACTTCAAAAATTAAGTTAAGACAAAAACCCAGAGTATGCTACCAAATTAAAACAGATTTGTGTGATGGAAGTGCTGCATATTTTATTTTATTCTAATTTATCTGCACTATAGGATTTGATCAAGAAATGTAAAGCACAGTAATGTCTCTGAGAATTTTTACTGCTATTGCTTGCAGGGTTACCTATTCATGCTGGGTTGTTTTCCCCCACAAGGTCCATGGAAAAGAAGGATCTAGGTAGATAACTGTCATGTTTACATATAAAAGTCATTTAAGAATGGTAACCAGATTAAGGTGATTATAAAGGGATATAACTGCTAAAATATGTACATTTTGAATTTCTTAGTATTTTTGGTTATTTAAAATTAATTAGCTTATTTAAAAATAAGATCTTATTTTAGAGAACAATGAAATAATAAAATGCATTCAATAATATAATCTCATAATTGGCAGGATGAATACAGTCATCCCTAGATACACTCAAAGGATTGGTTCCAGGCCCCCCGTGGATACCAAAATCTTCAGATGCTCAAACCCCTTATATAAAATGGTGTGCTCAATCCCCTTTTTCTGCTTGTTTCTCAGATCCCCAGAGGATACTTACAACTATTATCTCCCTCAGTCAGGAGAGTGAACAATCCTCAAGAGAAGCTGAAGCATCCTAGAGATAATAACAACAAAATCTACATGCAAAATTCTTGAGAAATGAATTTGCCTAGAGATAAGAGCTACAGACCCAAACATTCCAGGATTTCTGTTGAAAAGGTTATTGGTCTATGATCCCATATGCAGAGACTTTCTAATTAGCTCTCTTTCTTATATATAAACAAACACCTCAGTGTCCCCAGACATTTAAGGAAAGCTACCTTCCTTCTTCTGTTGAAAAACGTACAAACTCACACACATGCACAAACACGCCTGTATACAGGTCATACATGTGTGTGTATGTGTGTATATATATATATATATATATATCCCTCAAACTGGAGATTGAAACTACCCTGCAGAAATCTGATTCCCATTCTCTGATTCCCACTCCTGATTACATCCTCATTTCATTACTTAGGTTTTGGATTTTTGGCTTTCCCTGGAATTTCTCAGTGCTTCTAAGTACGAAAACCACTACTCACTCCAATGCTTGTGCAGATGCACAGAATAGATAGAATAGATCACTCATAAAGTAGAATAGAATAGAATAGATCACTCATAAAGCTCAACCCAGAATCATCTGTCCTTATCCAAGTGGAGGTAACAGCAACAAAGAGAGGGGAGGGGTACATTTAGTCATCGAGGGAGAGCTCCTGAGATAGGTTAACACAGCACATTATAAACAGACAGGAGTACTGGGGTCAGAATTCGGTTGTCAGAAGTACTCTTTATTCTCTCTACAATCTATCATAGATTATAATAGATTATCTCTATAATCTATTCCCAAGGATATTTGGGCTTAAATTCAGGTAAAAAGAGAACCTAGAACCTAGAAGGACTGAGACAGAATCCTATCTCCAACTCACCAAAGGGAGTATGGATCAAAAGAAATATGAAATTAGGCTTGACTTTTCAACAGAAATATCTTCATTCCGAATATGGATATTCTTCTCGTCAGTGGCTGAGGTTACAAACGACAAAAGTAATTTGGGCCTGTAGCCTAGCACTGCTGCTGTGACTCTCTCCCTGCAAGAAGGCGAGCTTGTTTGGGGCATTAACACTTATAATCCTATGGTCCCCAAGCCCTGGCTATAGACCAGTACCAGTTGGTGGCCTGTTAAGAACCAGGCTATACAGCAGGAGGTGAGCAGCGGTGGAGCTAGTGAAGCTTCGTCTGTATTTACAGCCGTTCCCCATCGCTTGCATCGCAGAAGCTCCACCTCCTGTCAGATCAGCAGCAGCATTACATTCTCATAGGAGCGCAAACCCTGCTGTAAACTGCACATGCGAGGGATCTAGGTTCGCACTCCTTATGAGAATCTAATGCCTGATGGTCTGCGGTGGAGCTGAGGCGGTCATGCTAGCGCTAGGGAGCAGCTGCAAATACAGATTATCATTAGCAGAGAGGTTTGACTGCACAATAAATGTGATGTGCTTGAATCATCACAAAACCACACCTGCTTCCCCCGAGGTGGAAAAATTGTCTTCCAAGAAACTGGTCTCCGGTGCCAAAAAGGTTGGGGACTGCTGTTAACCCAAATGTTAAGGTCATCTTCACTGTTCATTTCTGGAGAAAGTGCTCTCAAACCTCCCTGAGCTGAGACCATCTCTGTAGAAGTTTGTAGGAAAATTTGAGAAAACTTTCATTTGAGGGAATTGATTAAAACCTTTCCATCTCACTGGTGGTCAGAGAAACTTCATGTATTTTCTTGTATTGAATACACGTCATAGATTTCTAACAAAGATGACTTTCCAGAAAGTGAAATTTATGATCTGGCTGAAATATAAATAAATCCCAAAATGCACTTAAAAACAAAACAAACACCACCACCAGCAAGCAGGCCCAAGTGGAAATGGCTGAGAAGACAAGAAAACGGAACCTTGGTAGTGCGCCCAGCCTGGGCCACCGCGTGGCCTGAGTGATCATCCTTTCTGCCAAGGGCTGGTCGCCTGCAAATATGATAGCATGAAGATCCGAACCCAGTGCTGCTTGGAGCCCCAGCTCTCCAAGGCAGTCCTGGGCGTCAGTGAGACCAGCCTGGACAAGCGAGAGCTGTGCTGAGGCTGTGCTGCGGATGTGCACGCTGCAGTATAGTGCTCACAGGTGAGGTAACAGCACCGCCTCCAACTTCAAATGCCACAACTGAGGCAAGAACTGCGGGCGGCTGCATTGTGCTCAGCCTCTGGGCATCCAGGCGCAAGTTCTGCTTGCTCCAGGAGTCAGAGCAGTATGAGAAGCAGGCGGCCCACCTGAACACCGAGAAGGAGCATTTCTTCTCACCCTTCTACACCTGGTGCCTGTGCTGCCAGGGAAGCCTGCATAGGAAGGTGGGCGATCTACACCAGCCGGGACTGCCCCATCTTCTCCTTGCGAAGGGCCTGGAGGACCAGAGCAGCTTCTGAGGCGCTGAGAATCCTAATGACCCTGGCAGGCGTCCCCTTGAGGGCATGCGGGGTGAGTGGAGGGGGTTGGTGAAGAATAAATAAACTTCAGGCCTTTTGAAAAAAATAACGACCCTTTCCCTCCATAACCCATGTGGTGGAGGAGAGTAAAGAGGACTGTTGTCATCAGTTAATATTTTTTGATCAATGTTTCTTCATCCTGCAAAAGAAATATGTGCACAGTTCAGAAGCTCCAGAACATCTGGAATGCCAGTATCATCACAGCTCTTTGATAGCTCCAAAGCATATGTACACCAACTCAATTGCCCCCTTCCCGAATTCAGCAGGAAGCCCAAAACCTCCCCCATCTAAGACAATAGCCTCTACTCCCTGAACTGTCCCAAACCCAGGGGCTTATGCAGACCCAAAAAGAGAGTCTGACCATTTCTAATCCACACCCAAGATGGTAAGAGCCCTATGGGCTTTCAGTCGGCTGCCACCCAGCCCCTCCTATTGCCACAGAAGGTATCAAACCCCTAAAACTGAAAAGATGCATTTCTCTTCTTTCCACCCCACCACCACATTTGACTGTCTCTAAGGAGACATGTTCACCCTACCTGGGTTGACAAGGGAAAACCTTCCATACCTAAGTAATAGTTCTAAGAAAGTCACTGGTCCACAGGGACTTACCAGTTCAAGGCTGAGCAAAGCAACTCATGCTAAAACAATGAAAAACAAAAATCGTGTTCAATCTTCCTTAGGTAATAAGTTACGTTTCTCTTTGGCTGTACTGCCTGGTACACACATTTTTTTCCCCCAATGAATTTGGTCAAAGACTTTATTTTAAGGCAAAACTGAATGTGAACAAGATGTCCAGCAATAAGTCTTCAATCTTCCAAGGAGTGGTTCACCAAAAACATGTTGTGAGTGTCCATGTATGCTAAGAACTGAATTAGGTGCTGTGTGATTAGAAGGATGTGACTATGATTAATAGCAGCCTGGAAATATTTATAAAGGAGAACCTCAAGTTCCCACATACAGTACTTTTCCTCGTACTTTCTTTAGCCTCTTGAGAAACTTATAATGGCAATTATGAAGAGGAAGCTATTAGCAACCAGGATATGTGAGAAGAACATTCTGAAATATGACTTCTCAGAGGAATTACTAATAGCCTTTAAGTTAGAGTGACATTCAGTATATTTCAGATAAGACTCCTAAAACCAAAGCTTCTCTTCCACTTTACGTGTAAGAGATCTTATGATCACTTTGTTCAACTAAGCAATCATACTTCATAAGAACCGGACAAGGTTTGGATTCAAAATATATACCTCTTGGAAGAGAGCCTTGAAAGGCTATGAGGGGAAAGCTCTATCTCCTGGCTTAAGTGTTTTTCAACTCCTGGAATGATTTCCTATTATTTCATTTTGTGCCTCACTGAGTATTTATCACTTATTCAGTTCTCTTAATTCCAAAGAAATATTTTATTTTTTTCTTCATCCTTTGATTTTTCTTCCCTTGTCAGAAAGATTTATCACTCCCACAGTTGATTTCTTCTTGTCTTCAAGGGTGGAGAGTTCTAACATTGTTTCATTGTGCCAGGTGGTAAGGGCTTTCCAACCTCTAATGAAATGCTCTTCATGGAATTTAAGCCATTGTCACAAAATGTATACTATACACACTCCTTATTCATTTATAAAGTTAACTTTCTTCTTATGATGCAACTTTCAAAATTCTGTTCCAAGTTGAGCATAGCTACAGTTAAATAATGTTTGGATGATGTGGGAAGAGCCCAATACTCTGGCATAGAAAACTGCAAGTGTTTTTCAAATGCTAAAACATCTACATGTATTTAGAGAAATATAATTGTGTATTGCAAATGTCAAAGAAAAGCTTATTTACACATAGGGATTATGGTCACTAAGTAGATCAAAATTGAAAGAAGAATGATCATATGAAAAAATTTTATGAAAAGCCATGTATATACTCTTTCTCTTTAAAAGGTGTCTAGCAATTACCTGTTTTTCAGACTTTCCCCATGAGAAACCTCACAGAAATTCAGGATGGGAGGGCTTAAACAACCCCCAGACATAACCACATCCCTCACACTGGTCTTTCAGCCAATTTCTAAGCACCTCTAGCAATGGAAAACACTATTTTCAAAGATTGCATTTTTCCTTGGATTCCTGGCTTTCCTGTAATAAGTCAGTGCCTTTGAGTATAAACACACCAAATAACTATGTCCCCACCCAGGATGCTGCCTACATGCTACCTGTAATTATTTCTCATAGTGAGCCAATATCTTTCTTCTTAAACTTGGACCCATTGGTTCTAGCTTTGCCTTCTGAACCCACACAGAAAAAAATCTAATCCATTGTCTGTGTAAAAACACCATACTAAAAGACCACCCATCATGTAGCCTCCGTCAAGTCTTCATTCTATAAACTAAACACCCCATTCTCCAACCACGTAATATGGTTTCTAGACCACTAGATATTCCAAACACCTCCCTCTGGACACACTTCAGGAATCTCAACTATTATTGAACAGATGATTCCTGGTAAGGTCTAATCAGCATGAAATCCAGCAAGACCACTTAGACACTTTCTATAAACGTAGCCTAAACCACAGGAGTTTTCTTGGCAGACACATTCGTTCTTTATTCATTGAGTTTACAGTCAGCTAAGCCAAATATCATCTACCCTGGAATTGTACAATTTGACTTTTGAACCCAAACATATAACTTTGCATTTAGACCTCTTATGTTTCTTTATATTATAGCTATCCCAGCATTCTAGCTTTTTAAAATTAGTTTTTATTTCTTTCTTTATCCGACATATTAATTATTCTTTCTTATTTTTTAATCTCTGAATTTGATTGATATGCCATTAATACATTTTTCTAAGTCCATTTATTTAAACCATTGAATAGAACAGGATGAATGACAGGGTCTTTGGGCATATCTCTATAGAAATCCACTCAGAGGAATATCGATCCAGCAATATTTCCCATTCTCTTTTGGGCATGGCCAGTCTGGCTGAACTACTCCAGCCTGACCTTCATAAATAACTACGCCCCTCTGCTGTTTCCTTTAACTTGGGAAAAAATAGAAAAATCTATTAAGAGTTTACCAAGTTTTTACAGATACACCATCATTTCTCCCAGGTACTTAAAGCCATACTGACCTACACAGTGGTGAATACAACTGATATTTTTACTATTTATGAGTAGTTGGATGGGTACATTTCAGGATTCTTTTCTGTTCCAGGGCCTTTTGCACAGCATATCCTGTACATATATCATCCCAGCTACCCTATACTCTGTACGAGAAAAAAGTGACAGGTGTGTTTGACCCAAACCAAATTTGTGTGCCTAAGAAGGTAAAGCTACAATTGATGGGTCCAAGATTTAGGGAGAATGATGTCGGCTCACTATGAGGAATAATTATAGATAACATGGAGGCAGTGCCCTGGATGGAGGCAGGGGTTATATAATGTGTTTATACTTAAAGGCACTGAGTTATTCCAGGGAAGGGAGATAACGTGTAGTCTCAATGCATTTCATCTCTGTGCTGTATCACTGCTAACAGCTACCCCATGTCCAAGAAAATGAATGGTTATTCTCATCTCATCCACCAACCTCCTACCATGGTGTCCAACCCAAATCGCTCAACATCAGCACTGTCTCAACTCCAAATCTTTCTTCATTCCCCCCACAGACAAACTAAGAGCATACAGCCCACATTTAATATTCTTAGATGAGTATTTTAATAAGCCAACTTTATATATGCATTGGAATTAAGGTGTTAGTGTTGACAATTAAAATATCAACACACCAATTAATATTTTCATTTTAACGAAGACTGTCAATGTCCTAAACCAAAGAAGTAGATATTGAATCCTTTATATCATGCCAAGCAAACAGCCATATTCCTCCGCTGACATGCAAAGCCAGCCCTGAAACCACAACCATCCTTGTGAGGCGATAAAAGCTATCCTGTATTTAAAGATAATATTAATGACCATCCTGTTAATCTGCCTGGTTAGTAAAGACCTTTTATCCCAAAGTTCTTTTCACATATATTTAAAACATTCTATTGAGAACAAAATATCAGAAAAATTTCAAAAGCAATTATCTTCAAAAACATAGTAATAGCACCAATATAACCAAGGCATTGTAGCAACCAGTTCTGAATGTCAACTTTCAGTATAGAAGATCTCAGACACTGCCACTGAAGCTGCATCCCATATTCACGTTGAAATGCAATCAAGTTTTTAAAACTGTCATAACAACATCTGTTCTCAAAAAACAATTTACCAGATCTCAAATGTTTTGTGATACTTTTCACCCAATTTAATTGAAATTAAACTAGTTCATATATATGTAAACATATATGTACATTTTGGGATTGCTTACCAGAAATTCCAGTAAAAATTTTATTAGCCTCTAAAAATTTTATGACAATCTTAGCAAGGTTAACAATGAAAGATCTTGTTTTCAAGGGTTTTCAAATGGTTTGTTAAAAAAATTATCATTAAAGTGTCTAGCATCACAGTAGAATAAGGATTTAAAATGGATTTTAAAAAGTCATCTTAAACTTTTAACTCTGTGGGCTTAAGCCAAAGACAACTCAGGGAGATGAATAGCCATACTTTTATATGAATATTACAGAAAAGATTTTATGACCAAAAGCTTCCATGGTACGCCATCATCCCTGTTTTTTAAAACAAACAAACAAAACCCTAGTCATTGACCAAGAACACAACAGCCCTTATTTTCTAAAATTTCTTCTTGCGATTGTCCTAGTCTTGGTAGAGGAAGAACAGTGCCCCTCTGTCCTACTGCATCATATGCAAGGGAGCTATTCTTAGGTTAGTATGAGCTGTCTTTTCTCAAACTCAGACTCGATGGGGATCCCAAACAGAAGTAGAGAAGATATTTTCACAATCTTTATCCCCCCAAAATTTTATTTGTAGAGGCTAAGTGAAGTTTAGTTGCAGAGGCTTGGTAAGTCTCAAATTAACCGTCGAATGTGTTTGACAGTGACGTTGTAGATCCCCACCCTCACAGCTACTCCAAGTTGGTTGTTCTCCGCATTTTGTTGGAAGGCAGGAGAACATAGCAAGGATCCCAGAATGATATGGTATGAATTCAAATTATCAACTGTTTACAATACTGGTTAATTTGGCAAGTCATGTAAACATTTTAAGTTTCAGTTTCCTCATTCTTTTTTTTTTTTTATTTCAGGATATTATGAGGGTACAAACATTTTAGTTACATTTTATGACTTTGCCTCACCCAAGCGAGGATTAGAGGCATGCCCTTCCCCTCTACAACACTCGCTGCGTCCATTAGTTGTGGACCCCCTCAACCCCCTAATCCCTGGAGAATATTACTACCGTGTGAGCACCATAGTGTTGATCAGTTAGTGCCAATTTAATGGCGAGTACATGTGGAGCCTATTCTTCCGTTCTTGTGATACCTCACTTTGGAGGATGGGCTCAAGCTCTATCCAGGAAGATATAAGAGGTGCTAGATCACCGTCATTTCTTATAATTGAGTAATATTCCATTATATACATATACCAAATTTTAATAATCCACTCATGGATTGACGGGCACTTGGGCTGTTTCCACATCTTTGCAATAGTGAATTGTGCTGCCATAAACATTCGGGTGCAGATGTCTTTATTATAGAATGTCTTCTGCTCTTTTGGGTAGATGCCTAATAGTGCTATTGCTGGATCGAATGGTGTTTCTATTTTTAGCTGTTTGAGTTATCTCCAAATTCTTTTCCACAGATGTTGCCCTAATTTGCAGGATCCTAACCTCTCACCTCTCACAAAAATCAGTTCAAGATGGATAACAGACTTAAACCTAAGGCATGAAACTTTAGGAATTCTAGAAGAAGATGTTGGGAAGACCCTTTCAGACATCGACCTAGGCAAAGAATTTTTGAAGAAGACCCCCAAAGCAATCACCGCAGCCACAAAAATAAATAAATGGGATCTGATCAAATTAAAAAGCTTTTGCACAGCCAAGGAAACTATTGTTAGAGCAAATAGACAGCCTACAGAATGGGAGAAAATATTTGCTCTCTACACATCTCATAAAGGGCTAATAACAAGAATCTATCTAGAACTTAAAAAAATCAACAAAAAAAATCAAACAACTCCATCAATAAATGGGCAAAGGAAATGAACAGAAACTTTTCAAAAGAAGACAGAATAATGGCCAGCAAACATATAAAAAAATGCTCAACATCTCTAATCATTAGAGAAAGGCAAATCAAAACCACAGTGAGATATCGCCTAACCCCAGTGAGTTTCCTCATTCTTAAAATAGGGATGATGATAAGGTTGATGTGTAGAATTAATAACAAAATGTATGAGACTTAGGCAGTCCTGAGTGTGTGTAAGCCCTTCAGAAAGATTAGTTTATTCTTCATCATCATCATTCTCATTATCTTCATCACTGAGTTAAAGCTAGATTCTCTGGCTCTAAACTACAGGCTTTTCTCCACCTCATGCATGTAACCTTGAACTGCATGAGGAAAAGACAAAAGATAAAATAAATCAAGCATCACTAGAGAACCCTTAAGCTAGTAAGTGAAAAGCACCATTGATCAAGAACCAGCATGGTCTAGTTAAGCCCTTCTAGTGTACAGTAGCCAAGTCATCATTTCATCGACTACACAGGAAGACAGCTTAAAATCCCCTATAATGTGATTTTTCACCTGACCTTCACAATAACTTGCATTATACATTAGACAGGGCTGATAACACTAGCTCTGAACACGGGTTCTTAGAAGTTCAATGTCTGCCTATATCACTAAGCCAATAAATATGAACCTGGGATCTCCAGCTCAGGTCTCCAAATTCAAGTCTTCAGCTTCAAAGCTTGGAACTTTTACAACAACCTACTAGTTTCATTTCTAACCATAAATCATTTGTTTGAAGTCTGACTTTATTTTACTGTATCCACAATGTTCTGCATATAGTGAGTTGATACCATTCAATGAAATGTGTTCACTAAGTTGCTCACGGGAAGCCAGCAACATATGTAGAACATTATGGATTGAAAATCATTTCTCCATTTCAAATGAAGAAAAGGCTTTTAATTTTTAAGCTACCTATGAGTTTTCAACAAGTCCTAAATTGGCTCTAATAAAATTGTCCTTACTGTTAGTCGCAATGGATTTGGCTGATGATTGGCCAGACATGCAGCCACAGCATCATTTTATTCCCCATCCCACACCACTGCAGTCTTGGCCTGGACTGTGAATTTCCTAAATGGCCATTATTTTGGCTATATGCCGTTCATTATAATTGGTTGAGTATAAACCGTGCGGATCAATTGTTTTGCTTTCCTGCCTTTGGCAATCTGTGTTTACAGTACTATGCCACCCTTGGGAATTTTTTATTACAAAAGATTTGCCTGTATAAAGATTCTGCAAACCTAGTAAAGATGAATTTTGTTACAAAGTCAGATTATCTTCGAGACATATGTAAGAGCCTTCGCAAGCGCATTTATTAATATTTGATGCACTTAAAAAACCAGAGTGAGGGGGAAAGCATCTGTGGTGATATGAACATATGCAGCAAGTTTGTTCATTGCTTGTTTGAGACTGTTGATCTGTCAATATATATACTGGGTAATTACTCAACTTGTAAGTGTTAAATCTGAGGGATCTGCTAAGAGAAGAAGCATAGTAAAGTGAAGTAAGTTAGTATCCAATAATAGAGACCATTAAAATGTGTAGAGAAAGATGTTCTCAAGGCAGTGTATAGTTACCTTTCTTCAACCTTGGAAGAAATCATGGATACAAATTGTCTTAGTCAACATTTATGAATTTTCAACAGGGCATGAAGAATAGATGATGTTATCATTTCTTCTGACAAATCGTTCCTGATACATTTTGATGCTAGTCTTCAAATATTTTGTGCACTTTGATCAGTTTTGCAAAGAAACAGTAAAAGCCATAAAAGTACATTAGAAGCAGAATAAATAAGATACGAAAACAAATGTTAAGGAGCCATTGGGGCTTTTGTTAGGACAGAGAAAGTAGACACGTGTTTATTTATTATCACATTTACTTAACAGAATGCTGGTATTATAACTGGCATGAGGAATATTCCTCACTTGAAAGTCTGCATTTGAACTATAAGCTGCCCAAAAGTCTGGTTATTCAGATCTAAACATAAACACACACCAACAACAACCCCATCTCCCCAAAAGCATTATTATGTAAAATTGGCTTTATGTTTAGATGTTTTTAGAAAAACTACATTCTTTCGCAGCATCATATGGAATGACTCTTTAGTTAATTTTAAGCTTTATATATTCACACAAAATGTTGCTCTTGTGCATATATATTGTAATTATTCTAATAGAATATGTGGCTACTTTTCAAGATGCTCTATTAAACCAATTACTCATTAAAACTTTTATTGGCTCTTCCTGTTCACAAGTGGGAGGCGTTTGGAAGTCTATCACTGCCAGATGGAGTGGGGAATATATGCCCAGGCAGGGTAATGCTACTCTGACATCAAGAGATAGAAAGGTTTCCAGAAGACTCTCTAAAAGTGGAGAAAAGTGCTCACTCTCCAACTGTTACTACTTGTTTTGCCTTTTTTTTTTTTTGTGGACTTTATAGAGGACAGAATATGTAAGCAACATTCCCCAAATTGCCATCCCTAAGCTAGGGGTGGCAGCAATGCCATGTAACAGCACAAATCAGTGTCATGCCATCTCTCCCTCACTTGTAGAGTCCGTGGCGGCTCACGGAAGTACCCTACCTTACAGTTGACCCTGCTAACCTCTCTTGCCACAATCATAAGCTAGGAAATCTTCCCACTTCTACTGCTAACCCTGTGCTCCTTTCCTCTCTATCAGTACTGTTTCTGCCTCTCACCGTGGCCAAGATGAGTGGTGCTGAGGGACCCATCCTGAGTCCTTATCCCAGGGCTAGCTTATCACTCCCTGCCGTTCCCCATCTCCATATGCCACACTGCTAACACATGCTGCATGAATGCCAGGCTCTCTTCCTCAAGTAATGGTCAACTTTGCCTTGTCTCACTGTCCCGGTCCCTGGTCTGGGGTAGGACTTGAACTTTACTCCAAGGCTGCCTCACTAAAGAGGCTGCTTCTCCTTGGCGTTGCTCCAGGGTGAATTTGCACCCTTCAGAGAGTCATACCTCATTCCTTCTCCTCCTCTTCCTCTCACATTTTAGGGTTTGTGTCTCTTCTTCACTGAAGGATATTTCTTCAAAATTGACCTCAAAATTTGAAATGGCTGGTTTTCCTCATGCTTCCACCTGGAGATTATTTTCCATTACCTTATGATTTCCTCCCGCAGCTCATCAACATCATAATCTTAATTGTTATTTATGTCTTTTAAATTCATTTCTCTTATTGGAAATCTAAATTAAGGACATAAAAAAAAGCGAACCTGATTTAGCCATTCAGGAACATAATATTAATAAATACCGGAGAGGGGTAAGAAATGGGAAGAAGGTGACTCAGGTGACGCCTTCTTTAGAGTTAACAACTAAGGCTCACACAGAAGGGCTGGCTCATGTCTGCATAAGCCTCAGAACCCATATCTCCCATTCACTCCAGCGTTCTGCTGTGTGACTCAAACTTCCTCCAGAAGCTGTACTGCAGAACCTTCCCTTCTGTATTTTAAGTGTGAAGCAACAACTTCTCTTGATCTTGTAGAAGTCTCCAATTGGTATTCTGTCAGTTATTTCTGGTCTGCAAATATGTTTGCTTTGCCCCCACAGTGTTGCTTAGTAATCTGAGCTTTAATGCCTTTAGACAGAAGAGGTATTGTTAGGTTTAATAAGTCTTTGTCATTCCCTCTTGTAGTACACTTTGCTGGCTTCACTTATTGGCATGATCTGGTTTTAGACCCCTATGGACTATGTATGTCCCATGAAAATCACATTTGACTTTTTCATTACAGAACCACTAATATGCTAGGATAATGCCTGGTACATAAGAGACACTCCATAAATATTGAATGGATGAAAACTTTTTCTTGAAGAAAATGTGTATGGGAGGTTGGTGAAGGAAGAGATGCAAAAATATAATATAAAATTGACTGCAATAATAAACTGTGATAAGATCTCACTACTCAATAATGTACACAACAGATACCTCAGATTATGCTATTCCCAGCACCAGCGCATTCCTGAGTTTCACTTCGTTCCTGAAATTTAGTCCTTCCCTGAATATTATCATGATCCCCTAACCTGACTCACTTAAGTGTCTCTTATTTGTGTTCCCTCAGTTCCACAAAGATTGCTGTATATGGTATGAACCATAATAGCTTATTTACTTACCTAAATTCTTCACTAACTGTATACTTCTTGAGGACAGGGGCTATGTCCTATTCATACCTGTATCTGCAGCACCCAGAAAAATGCCTAACTGCCTAATGGAATTAGACTTTCAATTAATACTTACTGAGTGCTGAAATAAAATAATTGATGACTCGAAGCTTTTCAGGTTTTAGCCCCATTTTATTTTCTTACCCTTTATATTTTATATTGTGAGAGATGTCATAATCACATCCATAAATTAAAAAAATTTTGAGGAAAAACATCTATTTTTTCTTCTAATCGTTTGAAATTCTCTGTATCACCTCTAAAACCTTGAGAGGTGAAGTTAAGTATGTGTGTTTGTGAGTGGAAAGGAAGGCAGGCAAGAAAGAAAACTGACTTGAGCAGAGGAATTGAACTTGTGCTTCCTAGACTGTAGCGTGTCTCGCAGGCATAACATCTCAGTTTCTGCTCTGTGAGATGTGAGGTTCTGTCAAGTGAAAGACAGAATAGAAAACCTCCTCCTTTAATGACAGCTTGCGCCATTCCTCAGAAAGCATCACCCCAGGATGAGACCTGCATGGGATGACTCCCTTACTTTGGGATATTTCTTTGCAGCTTTTAGCTATGTGTGCTCTGGCAGAAACAACTTCTTACTCCTTAGTGAACCTACCAAAGCAACAGTTCAATAGGAATGGAATTTTTTTTTAACTCTTAACATTTTTTTCTACTTCCTTATCAACTTTTTGTTTTGCCTTTCTGGTTGGAATCCCAGATATCCCTTGGAGCTTATAGACCATCCTTGGAAAAAGGCTGACATCCCATGCCAAAAGCCCTGAAGACTCCACTGCTTGAAGCTCAGCCAAATTGTCATCTAAAGTTTCTCCCATGAGAGACAGAGCAAACACAAAGATAGCTCAGGGGATCTGCTGAAATAGTGTTGGCATCTTATCTTTAGGTCTGTTGAGATGCTAAGTAAGAAAATATGGGCATCAAATTACAAAGCCTTCAATAGGATCAAGGATGGATTGACAAAAAGAATAAAGGAGGATTTTGCAATATTCTAAGTGAAATAGGATGAGGACATAAATAAAAGCAGAGGCTATGGAAATGAAGCGACACTATTGAAGAGACTCCTGGATGTGGGACTAAATTGTTTTCACTGACTGCTAATCAAATTCAAGTCTTCATTATCTGTCTTCTGCCTGCCAGTTTATGAACCCAGAGATACATATGGCTCCATCTCAGAGCAACATTTTGATCAAGAAAGCTCAAAATAACAAGGAAAGTTTTTTTTTTTTTAATTTTAATACAAGGTCTTTACTCTCATTTTCCTAAAACCTTGAAGAGAATGGATATGTAGAGTTCAAGTAGCATATTTAGATGCCACATATCTCCTGCTCCCCCCTGCCCCCTCACAGCCTGCCGCACTGCTCTGGTATCTCTCTCCAAATTCCCCAAATCCTTTTCCTGTACTTCTCTTTCCCCAGCCCTGGCCTGCCTCTTGATGTTTGCAACCACAACTTTTCTTCTTATCTCTCCAGTTCTCCCTTCCTCTCTCTACTCTCTTCGGTTTTTTACCATGTAATTCCAGAGAATGAGTTGGGCATCTTCAGATACTTTCTCAGAGAGTGGAGGGAAAGGGAATAACTTCTGGGCAACCCCCTTTAGCAGGCAGATTGAAAAGGCGAAGTTTGATTCAGAATGTTTGAACCAGCTAGAGCACCAACCTCCCCACCTTCAGTTTCTTCAAGATTACGTGGTGCAGAAAGGGCAAAGGTGGCAGACGGGAGGCACAGACTGAGGATTACTCAGATGGCTAGTGTAATCAACAAGGGATCAAGTGTAGCCCATAATTCTACAGTTCCCACCTGGGAGTGTAAATAAGAAGGTTTCTAGATCTGTGGCTCTCAACCCTTGACCTAAGTACTACTGGGACCCATCACAGTTCCTCTCTGTCTTTGAGTGTGAGTTTGCGTATGTCTCTAGTAACCATGATATTTCTCCCACTGTGGCCATACGGATAAACTTTTTTTCATATGGTTTTCAACATTGTCACGTAAGCTACCTGTAGATATTTGGAATCCAGCACTGAATGTTCACTGCTTGGGTTGTTGGTAAGAGTTCAGATTGGTACATGATCTTGGGCATCTTTCTCCCTATTTCTGCTCTGACTTGAATCTGCATAGTGGTACAATTACCATACCTTTGATTGTGTGTTCTGAGTATTTCTGTGTGCCTTACCAGCATAAAAGACTTGTAAATGTTTGCCGGAAGGGTTTGTGATGATCACAGAACACTTTTGAGTTAATTATTTCTCCTTTGAGACCAACATATCAGAACATCAGAACTAGGACCAAGCATGGCAGATCTGAAGTCTTTTGACACCTCTTCATCACTTCTAATGTCAAATAAAAGACTCTGCAGATGCCTATAGAGCACATTCTCCCTACTTCCAAAAATGTTATTAGGTTTTCCAAAGGCTTCAGAAAGTTACTTCATGACCATCATAGTTTAGCACTGAAGTCCTAGCATGTTTGTTAATGGGACACCGGTTGTTTTGGTGATTTTTATATTTTCAAAACTATCTTCTCTTCTATGAGGAAGACATCTCTCTGTGACGGTGTCCAAAATTCATGCTGCCTCAACTTGCTGATTTCAGGCCTACATGTCTGGGAGACTATGGAATAATGGTCACTTCAGACTTTGCATCCTACCTTTTTTACACAGGTTTCTCTTATTAATCAATCACTAACCTCAATCTAGGCTTCTATTTGTGGCTTAATTGTGATAAAATTACCTTGAGTCAAATTTTGAACATTCACTGAAAAGATCTGAGATAGTCGGGTGGCATTTAAGGTAGGCACAGGAGGAAGTACAACCTGCCAGGAGCCAAGATTGGAGTCATGCCAACAAAGTGAACGGGGCCTAGGGTTTTCTGCGTGAAAAGTTTTTTGATTGCTAATTCAATCTTTTTTTCTTTTTACAGGTTTATTCAGATTTTCTATTACTTTTGCATCAGTGATAGTTTGTGTCTTTCTAGGAATTTGTCCATTCATTGAGTATATCTACTTTGGTGGTATATAATTGCTTGCAGTATAATATTCACTTATAATCCCTTTTATTTCTGTACCTTATTTCATTCTTGATTTTATCATTTAATCTTCTCTCTCTCTCTCTTTTTGTCATCCTATCTAAAGCTATGTTACTTTTG
The DNA here is from genome assembly GCA_004363605.1 of Indri indri. Taxonomy (NCBI): domain Eukaryota; kingdom Metazoa; phylum Chordata; class Mammalia; order Primates; family Indriidae; genus Indri; species Indri indri. The sequence goes on along the minus strand of RJWJ010001387.1, from coordinate 46,728 downwards.
TTGATCTTTTTTAAATGACCAAGTTTTAAATTCAATGATTTTTTTTAAAAATAAAGAAAACAAATTTATGTCTTGCAGTTCTGGAGGCTGTGAAGTCCAAGATCAAAGCACCACAAGTTCAGTGTCTGGTGAGGGTCCCAATCTCTCCTTCCAAAATGCTGCCTTGTTGCTGTCTCCTCTGCAGGGGATGAATGCTGTGTGTTCACATGGCAGAAAGGATGGAAGGACAAAACAGGGCTAAACCATTTCCCTCCAGCCCTTTTATAAGACAATCTTGACTTAATCAATCCCAAAAGGCTCCTCCCTGGGACATAGAGCACTGCTTCGGCCTAGGTACTGGAGTGCCTGACTGCTCTGGGCAGCCAAGGCACTATTTCCTCGAATGCAGGATGCTGTTTAAACTTAGGCACTGAAAAGGCATGACTGCTGTGAGTGGCCAAGGTGCTGATTTCCAGAAGCAGGGTATTGCTTTAGCTCTGGCCCTAGGCAGTAGGGTGAGAAGTGGTTCCACCTCCACTTAGCTCCATGGGGAAGGGTATAACAGATGCTCACAGCTCTGCTGGGGTGATTCAATAGTAGCTCAGCCTCAGGGATAAAGGGGAGCCATGGCTACTCACCCCCAGAGCAAGACATGCTCCAACTGTAGCCCCAATTTCAAGATGGTGTAGTGCAGTAACTGAGCAGCCCACAAGGGGTGGGGTACAGCATTGGCTTCTTTTCTGTGGATAGCACTGATAGGTGGACTCCAGGCAGCTCTCTAAGCTGGATTTAGTGCCTACAAAGGCAGCTGGGACCCCCAGCTGTGAGGACTGTAGGTGGCCAAGGATTTGTTGAGTGTTGCTGGGATCCTCTTGTTTACCTGCTTGCAGTGGAGAGAAATTCCTCCTGGTTCCCAGCTGATCCCAATTGGGGGTTAGAATGGGTGAGGCCCAGTATTTCCCTCCATTCTCCCTGAGGCCATCCTGGTTTCCTGTGCTCACCAGTGTTTCTTTTTTTCTCCTCTCTCACTCAGGTGCTCTCCCTCAGTTATTGTCATTAAAATGTGGTTGTTGTGGCTGTCTTTGTGAGGGGAAGAGTGCTAGGGGTTTCTAGTGGGCAATCTTGCTGACTTCACTCCTCTCTCGGTTTTGTGGATTTTTTCTATTGTTTTCCTGTTCTCTCTTTTACCTTTACTCCAGTCTTTATTATAATATTTCCTTCCTTCTGCTTGCTTTTTTTTATCATATAAATTTTTTTTATTTTTAATTTAAAAATTATTGAAAATTATTATGGGTACATAATAGTTGTACATATTTATAGGGTACATGTGATGTTTTGATACAGGCATACAATGTGAATGAATCAAACCAGGGTAATTGGGGTATTCATCACCTTAGGTATTTATCATTACTTTGTGTTAGGAATATTCCAGTTCCACTCTTTTAGTTATTTTAAAGTGTACCCTGACTTATTTTTAATTATAGTCACTGTGTTGTGCTAGCAATATTGTTCATTCTATCTAGCTAGCTGTATTTTTGCACTCATTAATTATCCCCACTTTATTTTCCATCCCCATTACCCTCCCTAGCCTCTGATAACTGTCATTCTACTCTCTGTTTCCATGAGATCAATTGTTTCTAATATTTCATTCCCACATATGAGTGAGAACATTGCTTGCTTTGTTATAGTTTGCTCTTCTTTTATAGTTTCTTTAGAGCAAAAATTAAGTTATTGATATCTTTTTACCCTTTTAACATGGGCCTTTACAGCTATAAATTTACTATGCACACTGCATGAGTTTCCATATGTTGTGTTTTCATTTCATTCATCTCAAACTATTTTTAAATTTCCCTTCCGATTTCTTCTTTGGTCCATTGTCTACTTCGGAGTGTGTTGTTTGCTTTCTGCATATTTGTTCACTTCTAAAACTTTCTTTTGGTGATGATTTCTACTTTTATTCTATTGTAGTCAGAGAATAGACTTTGCATGATTTTCATCCTTTTAAATTTATTGAAACTTGTGCTCTGTATCATGATGTATCCTGCAGAACGTTTCATATGCATTTTAGAAAACTGCGTATTCTGCTCTTGAGTGGAGTATTCTGTAGCTGTCTGTTAGCTCTAGTTAGTTTATGTTGTTTAAGTCTTCTATTTCCTTGATGATCTACTGTCTAATTGTTCTGTCCATTGTTGATACTGGGGTATTGAAATCTATAACTATGATTGTTGAATTTTCTATTTCTCTTTTGAATTCTGTCAGTTTTCGCTTTATGCATTTTGGCACTGTGTTCTAGGTGCATAGATGCTTATAATTGTCATATCTTCTTAATGGATTGATACTTTTCTCATTACGAATGTTCTGCTTTGGTTTTAGTAACAATTTTTCTTAAAGTCTATTTTGTCTGATATTAGTATAGCCACTCCAGCTCTCTTTTGGTTGGTGTTCGAATGGTATATCTTTTTCATCCTTCTACTTTCAGCTTATTTGTGCCTTTGATTTTTATATATCTGAAATATGTCTATCTGTAGACAGCATATTGTTGAATCATGTGTTTTTAAATCCATTCTGCCAGTTTCTGCCTTTTAATTGGAGTGTTTAATTATTTATATTTTATGTGATTTTCTATATGTCTTATTTTTTTGTGCTTTGCTGGTTTTGCAATACTGCTTTTATTGAATCATTTGTCATTAGGAAATTGCAAATTAAAACAACAATGAGATACCACTACATACCTATTAGAGTGGCTAAAATCCCAAAATCTGGTAATAGCAATTGCTGAGGAATATGCAGAGTAGCAGGAATTCTCATTCATTGCTAGTAGGAATGTAAAATGGTGCAGTCATTTCAGAATATAGTTTAGAAAGTTCTTACAAGGCTAAACATCATCTTACCATATAATTAAGCAATTATGTTCCTAGGTATATATTTAACTGACTTGAAAACTTTTACCCACACAAAGCCCTGCATGAAAATATTTATAGCAGCTTTATTCATAATCACCAAAAACTAGAAGCCACAAAAATGTCCTTTGATAGGTAAATAGATAAACAAACTGTGGTATAGCATACAATAGAATTTATTTAGATACTTTTTAAAATTACTTTGTAAATCAAGACACAAAAAGATATGGATACATCTTAAATGCATATTGCTAAGTGAAAGAAGCAAGTCTGAATAGGCTACATGCTATATGGTTCCAACTATCTGACATCCTGGAAAGAGGCAAAATTATAGTGACAGTAAAATAATCAGTGGTTTCCAGGAGTTGAGGGTAAGACTAGAAGGTTAAACATAAAGCATAACAGATTTTTTCAGGCAGTGAAACTATTCCATATGAAATTGTAGTGGTGGATACATGACACTATGCATTTGTTAAAACACGAAAGTGAATCTTAATATATGCCAGTTTAAAAACATTTTGGAAGTCAGGGGATTCTAAGATATTCAATACAACCTAATTGTACTGAAAATATCTGAAACAACCCTGCTGCAACAGTGGAGAGAGGGGAAAGGTGCTGACCTAAGTGACTTTGGAAACAAGTGGTGTCTATAAGACAAAAGACAAAAGAAACCATGCATAAACACTTTACTTGAGTTGATAAGGTTGCTTCCCATGGTGGTATGGGTTAACAATTCTGATATCACTATATATGTATACAGGAATTGAAAAACAAGTAAATAGATAGTGGATGGTGGGAGCCAAATTTCTCATCATTGGAATGGAAGGTTACAGACAAGCAAGAGGAAAAGTCCAGAGGGCTTCATGTGGTAATGGATTAGTGTTGGAGATATCAGTATTAATAGTGTGAATTCATGTTTAGCTTAATATACACACAAATCTTTACATACAGAAATGTATATAGACATTTACACACTGGTTAGTATACATACTTATATTTCCTTGTGCTGTCAGCTGAAAGGACCTAGAAACAATGCCACCCCAAAAACAATAATCACACTTAGCATCCAGATCTTAGATTTTATTGCCAGCCCCCAGTAAAGGGAACCATGACTGACTCTAGACTGGGGGAGGAAATATACCAGATGATCTCAAGTATCTTGTAATGCTGGAATGTTAAAAAAAAAAATACTCCTGAAAATCCCACAGTGATGGAGATGTAGTGGGTTGAATAGTGTCCCCTTCCTGAATTCATGTCCTCCTAGAATCTTAGAATGTGACTTTATTTGGACATAGGATTTTGCAGATCTTGAAATAGTTGAGATGAGTTCATACTGGAATAGAGTGGACCCTAAGTCCCATGACTGGTGTCCTTATAAGAAGAGGAGAGAACACACATAGACACAGAGAGGAGAATACCATGGGAATATAGAGACAAAGACTGGAGTAATGAGTCTACAAGCCAAGGAATACCAACGATTTCCAGCAAGCACCAGAAGTTGGAAGAGTCAAGGAGTACAGCTTTCCCTACATCATTCAGAGGGAGCATGGCCACACCAACACCTTGATTTCAGATTTCTTTGTTAAAACAGCCCTGGGAAACTAACACAGGAAATATGTCAAAGGGGTACAGCCAACCGAAAGAGGGATATCCATAGTGATTTTATTTCTGAGAGTATAGGTGTAACTTTACAGTAGAGAAACCTGACAAACAACCCCTTAATCGGGTGATCAAATTCAATATAAACAATGATAAATCATGTTGATAGTATATACCTTTGATATGATGTGATGAAAATGACACTTTATCTTTGTGATCTTCCTCCCAAGAACACATAACTCCAGTCTAATCACGACAAAAAGTTAGATAAATCCCAATTAAGGGACAGTCTACACAATACCTAATCAGTATTCCTCAAAACTTTCGCGGTCATTGAAACAAGCGGTCTGAGGAATAGTCATAGCTAAGAGAAACCTAAGGAAACAATTAACAATATAATGTAGTATAATGGATGGTATACTGGAACAGAAAAAGTACAGAAAACAAGAAATCTCAAGGGAAGTAAAAACGTATATGTTCAACTGAATGAAAAGGAAAATAAAGCATATCAAAATTTGTGGGATGCAGCTAAACTAGTTCTGAGAGAGACATTTATAGCACTAAAATGCATGCACTAGAAAAGAGAAAAGTCTCAAAACAATAATCAAAGCTTGCACATAAAGAACTTGGAAAAATAAGAGCAAAATAAACCACAGCAAGCAGAATGAAGGAAATAATAAAGATAAGTCAATGAAGTTAAAAACAAAACAATTAGAGAAAATTAATGGAACAGAAATCCGCTTCTTTGAAAAAATCAAATTCTGTATTTTCAGAGGGAGCCCTTTACATCTAGTCCCTATGTCCTTTTGATATGTGTCCATCATTTTTTTTTTTGCCGGTTTATTAGTTTTTCTAAAATAATATGATCCAGGTTCATCTAGTACTGTCTCTGTCCCATTTGTAGAATCAGCCTTTTCTCCAGGGAACACTAAATCTTTTGGGGAAGAATAGTATTTGCAAACCAATGTTAGGGCACTGGATGTACTTATTGCTACTGATGTGTCATTGTCATTGCCTCTAGGCCTTCTCAATGGGCAGGTGTGTGTGTGTATGTTTAAAATGAATTCACTGTGATTACTCTAATTTCAGTTCAATACCCCTGGGTACCTTATAACGTTTTTCCTTTCCTTATTTATAAATTCCTTATCCAACAATGATAAACCCTACTCCTATTATCCTCAAAATATTTACTGACTTGCACATAGAGTACAAAGAAAGCTCAGAACAAATACGGGATATTTTAGCCAGTTTTTCCTAATAAGTTTTCTGCTTTATTATCTTCCTTTTTTTCAGAACTCTAACTGTATATACATCAATACTACATGATATTGCTCCACAGTCATTGAAGCTGTTCACTTATTTTCTACTATTTTCTGTTTTCCAGATTAAATCATTTCTATTGCTCTACTTCCAGTTTACTAACCCTTACTTCTGCCATCTCCAATCTGTTGTTAAGCCCATCAGTGAATTTTCTATTTTAGATATTGTACTTTTTAGTTCTAGAATTTTCATTTGGTCCTCTTTTATTTTTTTCAGTTTCCATTTTTCTACAGAGATTCTCTATTTATTCACAATGACTCTATTTTCCTTTTAGTTCTTCAATATGTTTATTATAACTTCTTTAGAGTTCTCATCTTCTAATTCTAACATCTGTCGCATGTTGGAGCCTGTTTCTATTGACTGCATTCTCCCTTGACCAGGATTCACATTTTCCTATTTCTTCACATGTATGGTAATTTTTTTTAAGTGTCTTTCTCAAGAATTTATTTTTTTTCCAGAATTCAGATATTTATTCTCCAAATTATTCTATTTATGGAAGTTATTCAAAGAGGCTTACAAGCGTTTTCAGGAAATTGATCTTATTCCAAGGTAAGCCAATATTACAAGTATTATTTTAGACTGTAACTTATAACTGCTTTTCTACACAGTGTCTATTTTTTATTTCAGTATACTATGGGGGTACAATCATTTTGGTTACATGTAATGTCTTTGCCTCACCCAAGCCAGGCCTACAAGTGTGCCCTTCCCCCATACAGTTCACTCTGCCTCCATTAGTTGAGTTTACCCTCCCCGCCCACCCCCACCTGACAGGCACCCAGTGAATATTACTACCACGTGAGCACCTTAGTGTTGATCTGTTAAATTTTATACTGAATTTTATGGGTAATCTATTGTAGAGACTAAATTTTGTTAATGGCTTTCGAAGAGTTTTGATTTTTGTTTCAGCAGGGAGTTTATTCAGCCGGACTCAAACTACAAGCTCCGTTTTCCCTGCAGTTCACAGCAGCTGAAATCTCAGCTCAGTTCTCAGCCTTCCAGCTTTTTAGGCTCCTTGTAATATCTCTCATGCTTGCACAATTCAGGGTTCAGCCAAAGATTTGGATATACTTTTTTAAAATAGATTTTGGCGGCTTTCACTCTGTGAATTCCTTCTTTTTACCATGTATTCCTAATTGTCCAGTCATGATGGCAGTACCAATGCCATCCTTTTGACTCCTTTACTCAATTAAATAGTGGTTTTCTCCAGCTTCCTGGCACTGCAGCCTAGAGAAAAAGCCAAATAAATAGGAACCTTTCCCCATTCTACATTTTTCAGATGTGATTCCCCTCAAGTTTTTGCCTGCTTTTATCCTACTCTCTTGCCTTCAAATAATAATTTTTTAAAAAGTATTTTATATGGGATTTAGAATTGTATTAATAGTTCATAGTAGAGTCACCCCTAATCAAGCTAATCTACCATTACCAGAAGCAATATCTCTGCCCATTCATTTTTGATGGTCTCTTAATGACTCTTATTAGATTTCTTTAACCATGTCAAACAAATTCATTCTACCTTTTTCACCTGATGATTCTTATTCCTGAATATTTTACAGGTCTGTTTTTTCCTTCTTTCTCTTACGTAGGCTTTTTAAAAATCTATTTGTGGATTTTTTCTTACTCTGGGCTCATATTTGTTAATGTGTTTTTTATACTTTGAGGTCTGCATTTAACGTTCTTTCCTGGAAAGATTCAGTTTACTTTTGTTTTTGGTTTGGGGTTTATTTGTTTTTGTTAGACATGGAAAAGGATCCTGCAATTCAGGATTGCTCTAAACTAAATTTTTACTTTTTTGGAAAAACTAGGGAGTGAGAATTTTGGCCTCAAACCCACATGAGGAGATTTTCCCCACTCCATCTAAGGCCATATCTGTAGGAGGCAAGTTTCTTTACTTATGTGTTTCACCTTTTAAGCATGGATGTTGCTCTTCAAGGGTTCTAGTTTTGTAATAGGGTGCATAGTCCAAGTTACTTTTTAATAAGGATACTAAGCATAATCTCCTATATTTATCCCCCTCCCGCCTTTAGTACCATGTTTAGGGTTCATTTCTAGGTCATTGAGAATTGAAAGATGATCAGAGCAGCCACAGCTTCAGTCATTGCTTACTTCACTAGATTTCTGCTTTGCCATGATTTTCAAGTTTTGACTTTAAGCTTTTCCCTTATTTTATGACTAGTTGAGTTAGTCATACAGAAAGATGTGTTTTTGTAGCCAGCATTTTAAGTGTTTGATAGCTGAAAGGTTTTTCAGGGTATCTAATATACAATGTTGTCAGAAAGAGAAGTTTCCTCTAGTTTCAAGTAATGTTACATTTGAGTTCTTTATTTACATTTGCCTTTAATCCATGTGTTGACAATGTTATGGCAGAAACAATTTGTTGTACTTAGCAGAAAGGCCCTTGGGGGATTTTCTTCAGTCTAGTGGCTTGTACACTGTATACAGCAGAAATTTGATACTACTAATGATACATTTCCATAGTTTCCCAGGCTGATGCTAGATTTTGTTTCTTCCTGAAGTGATAAAATGTTTATCACTTGTGATCACACTACTAATTTTCTTAGATCTATGTTAGTGATACTACCTATCTACAAAAATGGATAGAATTAAGTAAGACTATTAAAGAATTAAATTGTCTGTCTCAGAAGTTCTTTTTTTTCTAAGAATTCATGAATTCAGAGACAGTTATGATCAGAAGAACATGATTCTAGTACTTCACTTAAATGAAAGAATATTTGAATGGTCATCTATCCTTTCATTCCTCTCAAGCAAAATGACAATGAAATTGCTTTTTACAGATGATAATATATTCTATGTAAAGATTTCCAAAGAAAACCACACTTTTGAAAATGTGGTTGCAACATTTATCATCTTTCGTACATATCCTCTATCCCATCTGCCCTCCCTCGCCTGTTGCCTCTTAGTTGCCTCAGTTTTCTTGACCTACCTAAGAAGAAATGTCAAAGATATTGATAAATACTTAGAAAAGAGTGACAATAATTTCCTTTACTGTCTTTGGCCAGTAAACAATCAAATTCATTGTCACTTTAAGAAACAGGATGGCACAGCTCTTATGCTGTCTGCCACCATCATGTCACAGAGGTTACTGTGGCAAAACCATCACATCTGCCCCACCTGGCCTTACGTATTTTTTAAGTAGCTTGCTAATATGTCTCTGAGACAAAAATAAAACCAAACATGGTAACCACAAAAACTGAGAATTTTTTCTGCCTTCTATATATCATAGTATTCTTTTATTTTCCCCAAACTGTTGTGTTTATACATTATGCCAGCTATTAAATCCATCTTCAGTTTGTTACCCCATTATGTTGATCCCTTTTATTTTCATCTCTTCTCAGAAATCCAATTTTCTTATCCTTTCATAATGTTTGTGGCTTTTCTCTGAAATCTCAAGAGTATATGCCTCTCAAGATGAGTCATCATCATCCCTTCCAAATTCATGAAATATATATGTATATGTATGTGTGTATATAGATATATATAGATATAGATGATATAGATACAGATAATAGATATAAAATGCACCCTGCATGGAAACATCCAATTGGTAAAGACTGATGTTGCTAAAACTTTTGATTCCAGGATCAGTTATAAATTTTCCTTAGTGGAGCTTGAAGGTCAGTCAAGGTGAGAGCTTAGGGTCTTTATGTGGTTTCTGAGCACGATTCCAACATTGGGTATGAGCATGGCCTTGTAGACTTCCTGGTGTACACTGGAATTTTTCAAAGTCCTTATTCCTCAAAAGCATATCACTCTTGTTTTTCCTCCCAAGCTTTTCAGTGTGTCCCCCAACTAGTACTATGTGTCTTAGGGGGCATCAAGTAGCTCATTTGCCTTTGAATATTTTAAATACTTCCGTCTGTATAGCCATGTTGCTGCTTCTCTACCCTGAAAGAGTTCTGAATTAGAGAAATAAAGGTAATTCCTTCACATTAGGTTTTGGGGCACTCCCAGGCAAGTCAAAACAAACAGCCTTTTCTTTGTAAACAAGAAGTCTTCTCTGCCCCTTTGGGCCCCAGGAACTTCCACTGGGAATGTGGGTTGTCATCTTCAAGACCAAAGCTGAGCTGGGAAAGTGGGGATGGGTCAAGGTTGAGTTAAAATGTCACAAATGTCTACCTGTCTTGAGGTACCTTTTTCTTGATTAAATGTAAATCTTTGACTACTTTCCAGAATTCTGACAAAGTTTATTTTGACAGTTTTTGCCCTGTTTTCCAGTGTTTCAAAGGCAGGATGTATTCTTGGACTTCTCTACTCCATCATTTTTATTGACATCACTCCTACCATATTCTTTTATTATAACCGTTTTATTATAACCGTTATCCATATATATATATATTTGATTGAATATAGAATACAAACTAATTTCTTCATTCAATAGATTTATATTGTGTATATGTACATACTACATGCTAAAAACTGTCCTAAAAAGGAGTATAAAACCATGAACAAGGCAGCCTGAAACTTTGTTTTAGGAGCTTTTATGTTTCTGAGAACACGTCAAATACCAGCGCTACTGGATCAGCTAACCAGGGCCCATAGACCAACACTTGCTTTTGTGCATAAAGATTTATCGGACAACACCACGCCCGTTCCTTTACACATTGTCTGTGGCTGCTTTTGAAGTACAACATCAGAGTTGAGTACAGGCATACCTCATTTTATTGCACTTTGCTTTATGCACTTTGCAGATATTGTATTTTTTACAAATCGAAGGTTTGTGGCAACCCTGCATGGGGCAAGTCTATTGATGACATTTTTCCAACAGCACATGCTCACTTTGTGTCTCTGTGTCACAGTTTGGTAATTCTCGCAATATTTCAAGCTTTTTCATTATTTTTATATGTGTTATGGTGATCTGTGATCAAGGATCTTTGATGTAACTGTTGTAATTGTTTGGGGCACCACAAATAGTGCCCATATAAGACATCAAACTCAGGAGGAAGATGCAGTGGCAGGTGCAGTGGAGCCGTGTTGTTCCTGCTTCTGCTCCTGACTCACCACTGTTCACTCTTGCCAAGGAACAAGTCGGTCAGGAAGCCGCACCACAGCCATGGCTTTTAAAGATACCAGAAAAACACCCGTGGAGCTGGAGGTGGAGAGTCACCTAATTAGGATTACCCTAACCAGCCTTTGGAGAAGGTATGTGCTGACTTGATCGGAGGTCAAAGGAAAAGAATCTCAAAGTGAAAGGAAAGGACCAGTTCGGATGCCTACCAAGACTTTGAGAATCACTACAAGAAAAACACCTTGTGGTGAAGGTTCTAAGACTTGGGACTGCTTCCGGATGAGAATCCACAAGTGACTTACTGACTCCCATAGTCCTCCTGAGATTGTTAAGGAAATTACTTCTATTATTATTGAGCCAGGAGTTGAGGTTGAAGTAACCCTTGCAGATGCTTAAGTCAACCGTTTTAATAAATTGATTACCAGTTGTTAAAAAAAAGACATCAAACTTATTGATAAATGTGTGTGTTCTGACTGCTTCAACAACTGGCCATTCCCCATCTCTCTCATTCTCCCTGAGTCTTCATATTCCCTGAGACACAATATTGAAATTAGGCTAATTAATAATCCTACAGCCTCAAAGTGTTCAAGCGAAAGGAAGTGTCACACATCTCCCACTTTAAATCAAAGGCTAGAAATGAAGAATGCTCAGTGAGGAAGGCAGGTTGAAAGCTGAGATAGGCCAAAACCTAGGCCTCTTGCACCGAACAGTTATCCAAGCAGTGAATGCAAAGGAAGCGTTCTTGAAGGAAAGTAAAAGTGCTGCTTCAGTGAACACACAAATGATAAGAAAGTGAAATAGTCTTATTGCGGATCTGGAGAAGTTTTAGTGGTCTGGATAGAAGATCAAAACCAGCCACAAAATTCCCTAATCCAGAGCAAGGCTCAAAATCTCTTCAATTCTACGAAGCCTGAGAGAAATGAGAAAACTGCAAAAGAAAAGTATGTAGCTAGCAAAGATTTTTTTCATAAGGTTAAAGGAAAGGAACCGTCTCCATAACATAAAAGTTCAAGATGAAGCAGCAGGTGCTGGTGGGGAAGCTGCAGCTCGTTATCCAGAAATCTAGCTAAGATCGTTGGTGAAGTGGCTACACAGAAACCACAGATTTTTGATGTAGATAAAACAACCTTCTGTTGGAAGAAGATGCCATCTAGGACTTTCATAGCTAGAGAGGAAAAGTCAATGCCTGATTTCAAACCTTCAGAGGACAGGCTGACTCTCTCATTAGGGCTTAAGTTGAAGACAATGCGCATTGACCATTCCGAAAATCCGAGGATCTTTAAGAGTTATTCTAAGTCTACTCTTCCAGTGCTCTATAAATGGAACACAAAACCTGGATGACAGCACATCTGTTTGCATTGTCAATGTACTCAGTCACCCAAGAGCTCTGATGGAGATGTACAAGAAGGTTAATGGTGTTTTCATGCCTGCTAACACAACATCCATTCCGTAGCCCATGGATCAAGGAGTAATTTCAACTTTTAAGTCCTATTATTTAAGAAATATATTATATAAGATTATAGATGCCATAGATAGTTATTCCTCTGATGAATCTTGGCAAAGTAGATTGAAAACCTTCTGAAAGGATTAACCATTCTAGATGCATTAAGAATATTTGTGATTCATGGGTGGAGGTCAAAATATCAACATTAACAGGAACTTGGAAGAAGTTGATTCCAACTCTTATGGATGACTTTGAGGGGTTCAAGAGTTCAGTGGAGGAAGTAACTACAGATGAGGTGGGAATAGCAAGAGAACTAGAATTAGAAGTAGAGCCTGAAGATGTGACTGAATTGCTGCAATCTCATGATAAAACTTTAATAGAGGAGGAGTCGCTTCTTATGGATGAGCAAAGAAAGTGATTTCTTAAGCTGGAAGCAGCAATAGGGCTTGAGAGAATTGATTCCAATTTTGAAAGAAGTTCTACTCTGGGTAAAATGGTATTAAGTGGCATCACATGTTACAGAGAAATCTTTCTTGAAAGGAAGAGTCCCTAGATGTGGCAAACTTCATTTTCATTTTATTTTTAAAAATTGCCACAGCCACCCTAACCTTCAACAACCACCACCACGATCAATCAGCAGCCATCAACACTGAGAAAAGCCCCTCCACAGCAAAAAGATTATGAGTCACTGAAGGTTCAGAAGATCATTTGCATTTTTAATGTAAAATATTTATTTATTTATTAGAAATGGGGTCTCATTATTACTATTGTACATTTAATAGACTACAATATAGTGTAAGCATAACTTGCACGTGCACTGAGAAATGAAAAAATTTGTGTCATTCATTTTATTGCGATATTTGCTTCATTATGGTTGTCTAGAGCTGAATCCATAATATCCCTGAGGTATGCCTGAAATTCCAACAAAGCTGAAAATATTCACCTTTGACCCTTCATCTTTTCAGACTCCTGTACTAAGGTATTGATACTAAATTTTAAGAAGAACAGAGACCTTATTACATGCAAGAATGTATAAAGGTTATGATTACATTGTATTTCAAATACATAGGCAAGGAAGAATAAATTATTAATGGATACTTATTTGACCTCAATGTGCCAATAAAATTTATTAATATAAAAGAGAACACCATATGGAAAATATTGATAAAGCTACTTTCCAATTAATTATGTCCACAATTCAACCTTTACATATGGGTATAAGATTTTTAATATAATTGGCATGTCACTTTATTTTTAAACTTTCCATACAATTCTGTACTGAAAATTATAGCCTGATTTTAGGCAATAGCATGGCTCTAAAATTGTGCAGCATCAGAGAAGTCGTATTCCAAATTTATAGGATAGTCTTAGGCTAAAGTAAAGAGAATTTATGTGTATTTAGCCAGAGAATTACACTAAACAGTTTTACAAAGATTATTTTGGAAACAACCACTTCAGAGCAGAGTAGACATTGACCAATGTATTCAATCTTAAAAACAAGTCTACCCAGAGAGACAAAGAAACTGGTGAGGATAATCTTGCTGACTTCAGGAAAGAAAAGAATTTCATACTTATTTGTCACTAACCCTATGTACAACAGGGAGTACATGGTTCGGCTTAGCAAAAAGAAGGTATCAGTAGTACTGATGCATAAGTAACATCTAAGAAACTGAGAAAATTAGTACTATAAAAATCATTTTATCTGCAACTTTCTTCAATACACTTCTTATCGAAGTATTTTTCACCGTCCGGATACAGAGATTAGAGATAAACATAATTTCTTAGCACCCTAGAGAACTAAGACCAGCACTAGACAGTTATCTAGAAAGTGCTTAAACTTGTTCCCCTAAAATCTGAAAGCAATTGCCATTAAAATATCTGACTATATTAAAATACTGCCACAAACCTCTAGGAGTATTATTGGCTTGGAAAAAGGAATAAACTAACATAGGCGTAACATGCTTTATATTATCTTTTTTTCATCTTGAAGGAATTGGTGATTTAATTATGACAAAACTTTTTTAGAGCAAGACTCAAATCACCTGTATACAGCAATATATTCCACAACTCCAGTTCCTAAGGACACCATACTAACTTTGTCTTTTAACACACCGTAAGATTGTCAATTAGTGTCAAATTAAATCCAAGACGGACACATTAATTCTCACTAGGTTAAAACATTTCATTAGATGTTCTGTTGAACATGTTCCCTCTGAAGATTTTTTTGGTAATTATTAAAGAATGTTTGGGCCTCTGCAGTTCAATCTTTTCCTCACATGTCTATACTGCTTTCCAATCATCTAAGTGTGATAGAGTTTTAACTAGAAATCACAGGTGGTCAGATTGGCAGAGAGGTTGTATGAAGCAAACCGGATACATCAGATACATCTGTAGCATCACAAACGAGATACTTTAACCAAGCAGCGTCTGACAGTGTTTGCATAAAAATGTTATCTCGATGGTGGAATGTTATTCAGACCTATTTTCGAAAACCTCAATTTAATTGGTGATTCAGCTGCACAGGATTTCTAATAATGACATAGTCATAAAGGGGTACAAATTTTCAAAAGGTAATTTCCACTAGACTCTGAAATTATAAATGTACTATGTTTTCGTAAAGTTTATTTTTGTTTGTTTTTGCGTCTGTCCTATAGCTTTGAAAACAACAACAGGGAGCTCTGTGTTCAGCTCCGTTTTGAATACTGTGCTTCACTCTGCCTGACCTCTGCCTTCATCAGACTTCATTTGATGTGGAGAGTAACCGCAAGTCTGGCTGAGGAGGGAGGCTCAAAGACTGTAAGAAAATAACAACAACAAGAAAAATCCTAATGCTGTAGATGCAGAGCCCAGATATATCATAATTGTCTATTGGACAGAGAAGGAAAACTGACCCATAAGTGTAGAAATTGCAAACTTCAAAAAGATTTTTAAAAACTCTGCTTATTATTGATGATTTAGTAAGGGTAGCAGTGAATTTGAGAAAAATTAGAAAGTGAGGTATCAGAGAAAGGAGAATCAAGTCTCATCTTGATTTGTGGCTCTGAAATGAAAGGTCATGGACTATCATATACACATTATCAGCATTGCTCATTAAATTTGGTGTGATGAGGGGATTACAGTAATACCCAGAACAGTAGTAAGAGAGTGAATTTAATAGGATTAACTCCAAATGAGTTGGACAAAACTCACAAGGAATGATTTTGTGATCCTGTGAAAGGCTGACATTACAGGATCTTCCCTCCTGGCCTGTGGGAACCAGGAATGAGTTGAATCCATTTGGAGCAAAGAAGTATGTATCCATCTTTTGCAAACAATGTTAGGTTGCATAAACAGAAACTAAATACCATGGAGGGGAGGCAAAAATCCTGCAACATATTCCTTTTTTCAACTATATTATAATAGCACTGAAAATAACAGATCAATAGAAACTGCAAGCTGAACAAAACCTTAGAGATGGGTTGCAACACTCTGGGTTGCAGATAACGAAACTGAGGTGCCAAGTGGCTTGTGAACATTTTGAGCCAAATGTATATATACACATACAACACATATGTGTGTGCACACAACACATACACCTTGCCCCTGAAGTGACTCGTCTTTCACCTCCCTTTACTTTGATAATTAAGCCCTGTGCAGAAGGTCTTTCATAAGCAGCTTTGTTTTCAGAAAAAACAGCAAGCTAAGCTTGTTAGCACATGTGAAATACAGCAAAGAGTTAAATCTCTATGCAAAAATGCATTAAAATTATCTGAAAGGACACACATAAAGCCGACAAGAGGACTAAACTCAAAGGAGGAGGTGAAAGCAGAAGAATTAGGGTGGTGGGCAAAGGCTCATTCATCTATAGTGTTTTCATTTTGGATAAGTAGAATGCCTTCATGTACTAGCTGTGCAAATAAAAATTTAATTTTAAAAAATACTGTTTTAGTAGCTATAAGTTAATGTTAGCATACTTACATACCCTTTTTTCTTTCTCAGGTTTATATTTTTAAAATGCTAAGACAAAGAACACAGTATTATCATCTCCTCTACTCTAGTTGTGTCATCTCAAGACCTAACTAGATAACTTTTTGTGACTAAGCCTAGGAAAGGTCAGGCCTTTTCCTATCAATTTCTACCATAATCCTTTATGTATTTTTTTTCTATCTAATTGATAGATTACTGCATCACAAGAGATAGATTTTCTTTCTAGATAGATTACCAAACCAGGTACCATATAATGGAACAATTACTATCAATCAAAATTTTCTCTGAAAATTTTATGAACTACCAAGAAACTCAAATCTTTATAAGAAAGAGAGTAATAAAATTCCAGACATACAAACATTTCATAAAAATATGCTAGAAACAGATAATCCTAAGATAGGAAGCCAGTGCTCCATCTGATTTAAACTGGTCTGTGAGAATTTGATGGGAACCAGTGTTACCTGTTGTGGCCGGCTTCTGATGCTGTCACATTTAGCGAAGTTGGGGCTGACATTCACTTTTAAATTTTAATAGTTTGGCCACATTGTAAATAACTTTTCAATGTGAAAAAGAACAGAAAATTCTACTAATATAATTCTCTAACTTGGTTTCCATTGCCATTATTCTTGGACATCACACTCTAATCTAATGTGCACAGGAATGTAATGGAAGTAGAGTTTTAGACCTGGAAAAAAACTTCGAAATCTTCTAATTCAGCTTTTTCAGATGAGAAATCAAGACCCAAAAGGTGGAGTTATTTATTTAAAGTCACTCAGCAAGTTAGTAATAAAGTCAACCGGGACAAATGTGCCTATCAACATATACAGTATAAATGTGTTTTCTTCTGCAATCAAATTAGAAGAATAAAATTGGTATGACAAAGATAGCCATCACAAGAGTTTGTTACATATTTTAAGACACACTTAAGCAAAAGCTTGCTTCTAATATAGAATTTTTTTATATTTTATTTTTCTGTTTAACGAACCTTACTTTCTCTTAGTTAATATCCAGCATCACCCTATGCTTTCTAATTATGATAAAATTCCTGACATTGTTCCTTACAGATAGAGCAGTGTCAGAACAAGTGGACTCTTGCCAATTCCCCAGTCACTCATTTTGTAAACTTTTTATTCTTTGCCCTCCTCCTGTGACTAAATCAAACCTATGAAGTCCTACTGGGTAATTCCCTTTCATTTTGTGTTGAAAAGTGCTCTTCCTCCTGCAACCTGATGTACGACTGAACATTTCAACTGCTAATAAACAGCATGGATTCCTAAGTTTGAAAGCAGACCATCTGTGCACCAAACACCTGGGTGTAAAGAATGAAGCCTCCCATTATTGATTCGAAACAGGAATATGAATTGGGGAACTCTGGAAAAGTATCAGACAATACATTCGAAGGTACTAATAAACTAAGAGCTTCACACAATGCCTGATGTTGCTTTAACCTCCCTTCAATTTTTCTTTTTTTTCATTACTTTATATGTAGGGTTGCCATATTTAGCAAATAAAAGTATAAGGTGTCCAGTTAAATTTGAATTTCAGATAAACAACAAAGAATTTTCTAGTATAAGTATGTCCCAAATATTGCATCGGATATACTTATACTAAAAAATTCTTTGCTGTTTACCAGAAATTCAAATTTAGCTGGGCAGTCTATATTTTGTCTGGCAACCCTAGTTATATGCAGACACCTCTGAGCTATCTCTAAAGATAATCTAGTCTTTCCTATGAGTTAGTACGTGATTTTCACATATTTGGAGGAGAGAGATATTCAATGAGTAACCATCTTATAAACTTTGCTTCAAGACCTGACATGGAAATTTGCCATACTCGGTGTATTGGGAAGTCCACTGGTAGGCCAACATTTCCTTAAAGGGCCAGATAACAAATATTTCAGGTTTTGCGGGCATACAGTCTCTGTTGCAACTATTCAAGTTTTCCTTTGTAATGTGAACGTGGCCACAGACAATGCGTACATAAGTGGGTGTGGCTGTGTTCCAACAAAACTTTATTTACAAAAACAGGTGTTAGGCTGGATTTGGCCCATAAGTGGCAGTTTTCCAACTCATGTCACAATTGAACCAGCACTTAGGTGATATTCCAGTGATATTAAATTTAACTTCTTGGAAAATCAGTCCAACCTACTGGATACAACTGGATTTCAAAAATCATAAAAATATCAAGATTGTTAAGGCAATGAAATCAAGCTTTTGCATGAATACTCTGCTTTATCCCTCTGCGATTGAAGGGAGATGAGAATGAACATAAGATTATTTGTGTTGGAAACATTAATTAGAACTAATTAAATTTAGTACATTGTACTATTACATCGTTCATAATACAGGGAGACACTGTATTCACTTAGCAAAATTATAGCTTTTTAAAAAATTAATGGAAATATCTAAAATTAAAATTCAAAGATGGAGGCCAGGAGCAGTGGCTCACGCCTGTAATCCTAGCACTCTGGGAGGCCGAGGCGGGTGGATCATTTGAGCTCAGGAGTTCGAGACCAGCCTGAGCAAGAGCGAGACCCCATCTCTACTAAAAAAATAGAAAGAAATTAGCTGGACAACTAACAATATATAGAAAAAATTAGCCGGGCATGGTGGTGCATGCCTGTAGTCCCAGCTACTCGGGAGGCTGAGGCAGTAGGATTGCTTGAGCCCAGGAGTTTGAGGTTGCTGTGAGCTAGGCTGATGCCACGGCATTCTAGCTCGGGCAACAGAGTGAGACTCTGTCTCAAAAAAAAAAAAAAAAAAAAAAAAAAAAAAAAAAAAAAAAAAAAAAAAAAAAAAAAAAAAAAAAAATTCAAAGATGGAAAATTTAAACAAGAAAAATAACACTGAAGAAGACATCTTGTTACACAAGGGCAGCTAAAAGGCAGACAAATAACAGGATATGGCTGGTAGGATAAACAGAGAGAGACAAGGCTTAAGTAGTTTCTGTGACACATTGCTGAGCTGTGGTAACCAGAGAAGCACAGAGGCTGATTCAGAATGGATAGAGGAAAAGTGAATATGGCACACAGGAAGAGCGACAAAAAGAGCCAAGGGCCAGGAAAGAATGAGATGGAATGATATCTTAGAGAGATACCTTCCCTGGCAAGACTCGTGGAAAATAGAGCCCCAGAGATTGGTTTTGTTTATGCTCTCTTGCCAGCGACTACTTGTTTACAATACAAGGGTTAAGTCAAAGATGACGGGTGTACCTGACGATGACAGGAAAGCATTTTTACAGTAAGTGTGTTTTGCTGTCCTAGGGCTTTCATCTGGTAGGAAGAATTCAGGCATACATTTAAAATCAATCATGCATGTGACAGCCAAGGATGCATTTCAGAGAATCCATGGGGACAAATGTTTCACTTGCTAAATTTGAGACGCAGATAAAGAGATGCAAAAGCAAATTGAGTGGGAAAAATTTCACTTTATTAAATAAGGTTCTTTCTCCCTTTTCATCAGTATCAGAGCCGGAATAAACCTGACACAATAGTAACTGCGGAAATGACTGAAATGAAGTAAAGAGGTTATTGTCATTGAGCAGGTATCCCCATGGCAATGGGAATAGACTTTGTACACTAAGAGTGGAAAGAATGAATGAATAATGAATAGACACAATCTGTATTCTGAGAGCTCAGAGTCATTCTGATGGTTGTGAGGATGGGCCAGAAGAGATATACAGGAGTCATCATATCAGAAATGACCAACATTCTAGCTTTGCTGGAATTAACTAATTTGTGAGATAAAATTCTCTCCAAGTCATAACACAAATTTAGAGAAAACAGCCCAAAATAGCTTTTAGCTATGGCTTTGTTATCACAAAAATGGAAACTGAATTACTCTTAATAGGAGAATGTATGCACTGATCAAAATAACTTTAAAAAATCCCCAGCTCCTGTGGAAATTATTTTTTTGCATATGTCACACTAAAATATATAAGAAAGTTCTTTGTGAGGAAGTCACTAGATATCATCAAAGGAAAAATTTATCTTGCTGGAGGCATAATAACCTTCACAGAGCACTTTTTAAGTGTCAGGCATGGTGGCAAGTGCTTTGATGTAAGTTTAACAACAACCCTGGGAAGAAGGTATTATTAATATCTCTATTTTCATACAGAGAAAAATTAGACCTACAAAGGCTAAGTAGCTTGCTAAGGAACACAACTAAGAAGTGGCAGTGCAGAGATTCTGCTGCAGGCCGCCTCGCCCAAAAGCCTGAGTCTTGATCACAACTCTACACTAAAAGGTTTTCTGCATGCCCAAACTGAAATATTTGGTCACTCACCCCCAGGGCAACAGCCACTGTGGCTCTCATTACTTGGCATTTGCACCTGGGTTTTGTGGGTGAGGTTTCCTGCCGCAGGTCACAAACACTGCTCATCTCTTCACTCACGATACTGGTTCCTGGCTAGAAAGGTGATCTGATTGTGTCATCTGTCACACACTGATTTCCACAGTTCATTCTGTCAATCTTACAGGCTAAGCAGATGTGTCTTTTCTCCCTCTCTCCAGCCTATGGGCAGCCCTCAAGAAGCCCATTCTTTGGTTGTAGATACTCGTAGAAGGTATTCTTTCCTGATTGAATTAATCATAGTGCAATGATCACTTAGGGCAGTTTTATTCAAAGTATGTTCCTCAAAATGGCAGAGCAGCAACACCCCAGAGCTTGATAGAAAGGCAACTTCTCAGGCCCCACTCCAGACTTACAATATCACTGTCTTTGCAGTGGAAGCCCACAAATCTGCATTTTACCGAAATCCCAAGGTAAGTTGCAAACACGTGAGAATTTGACAAACACCAACTTAGGGGACTTCCTATGGCCATCACTTTTCCTCATATTTAGAAGATTCCTGGCTCTGTATCTGCGGATTCAGGAACCACAATCAATTCTCCAGGGCAGGCACTGCCAGTCTCAGCTGGCTAGAGATTCCCTGGCTAGAGATAGTAGATATTGACTGTAGCCACATTTGAAAATGTCTCCTCGTCATAGAATGGTAAATTGTATGTTTTTCTTGGAGCCCTAGTTCTCCTCAGATTCCCAAAGAAATAAATGACACAACAAGCTTCATCCTAGGATCAGACCTATCACAGCTCCCGGTTACTCCTGGGCTTTGGTATGCTTCACTGCATAAAAGAGCTCAAAGCTGAGACCCAAAAACTACATAGAATTCAGTTCAATGTAAGGTGATAGAAATCATGGCAGCTGAAAATGAAAGTTAAGTGACAAATTTGTGATAGAGAAACACCATTTCTCTCTTCCAATCCTTCAGTTTATTCCTGGCTGCCTCAGCAATCACCTTTTCCTGAATGTTTACTTAATATTCAAGAGATTAATTTTGATTAAGTGCCCAGTACCAGAGTCCTATCCTGCCAAACAAGAGGTTTCTAGTTTACTTGAAGGGATGCCTGAGTGTATAGATTATACAAAGGTAATATAAACAAAACAAGAAGTTGCAAACAAAATCACCAATTATTTATATTACAAGCTGGGTGGAAGCTCTATCTAAACACAACCTGATCGTCTCATTTATGAACAAGCCCCAGCAACCGATCTTTGATAGAAAAGAAAACAAATTAAACTTGAGTTTCAATCATCCATCGCCAGGGGGCCTCAGTGAAGATTGCAAGCAGCTCAAATGGTTAAAATCTCAGTTTTTCAAAAGTGCTTAGTATACATTTCCTTTAACTTTAAATTAATTTTCTTCCTATTTTTTCATCTTGTACTAAAGATTTACCCCCACCTGTCTCTACATCTCACTTCCTCCTTGTCTATCTCTGTATCAGTCACCCTATCCTTGAAGTTTTTGCATCTCTCTCCTTGTGATCACACAACTTATTTTAGATCTGGCCAGAGTTTCTTTAGAAAATTTCAATCTGGACTCCTAACACCCAGAATTTAAATTCATTCTGCATCCGGACAAAGCAGGAAGGAAAAACTGGTAGAGACAGACATAACATGAAGGCAGATGTCAAACAATAGTGGGTTAAGGAAAAATAGATGTCAATAAAATAGGGGAGAAATTGGGTCAATAAATACATAAGCAGAAAGGTAGCCAATTTGGAAGAATAAAGATCCTGTAAAAAGGATCATAAGACTTTTCAAAATCTAAACAAAAGGCTTCAACTAACCGTGGCCTGGGTATCTGAAATTTAACACTTATACTTTACAGTTACCTTAATCACTTATAAGTAAATGGCATAATTATTCTTCAGCTATGAATGTGCATGCCTATACTTTTCAGATAGAATGGTCAAAATCATTGTTATATCAAAATTTGAGTTAAATATGTTTTCACTTTCTAATACTTTATTAACATCAGCAAAATTATTGCATAGACTACATGTAACTTTTCAAAAAGCAAAAGTAAGGAAACTTTGGCAAGTTGGTAGTACAGGAAAAGCTGTCCTCAACATAGGTTTCAAAAGCATCTCTGAATCTAATGGTTGATCCAAACAGAAGCAGATTGTCAAGTGTGCAGCCAATTGATCTTCTAAGAGGAACCAGTCACTTAAATCTCCATTTTGGCCCCATTCGCGTCTACTGTCGTTTGAGCACTGGGTTAATATTTCTGATGTCTACTTCATATTTGCAAAATGAGTTATATAAGTAAACACATTAAATATATTGTTTAGGGATACTTACATATGTGCTAATAGTCTTCTTTAAAGGAAGAAGACGCTAAACATAAAATTCAGAATAAAACTCCCAGAAGGAAGGCAGTAGATTTCTATAAGGAAAAGCACAATGGTATTGGTGATGTTCTAGTTCTTAAATTAGGCAATGGACGTGTATTTTATTACTAGCCATCATAACTTATATCATGCATGATTTCATATGTGTAAAATGTTATATAATAAAAATTTAAACAAATCATCCACAACTTTTATTATTCTACCAAATCTATAGAATGCCAATTCAGAAAAACCCCTAGAGTTATGAAAATTCATGTTCGAACACTAATTATATAGGGGATTAAAGAAGGCTTATGCCTTAAAATATTTTTCTAATTGATTTGAAAGTAGGGAAGACATCACTCTGCCAAAGAAATCAAGAAAAGGGCACCTGATCCTTCTGTTTCTTGGCTGTTATGAATGTAACAATGACAATTTATAATTTATAACCAATTTCTCCATAGAAATTATAAGTTTTACAGATAGGCTGAGATGTATTTAAAAATGAAATATTTTTTCTTAAATACTAGGGTACTATGTAGTATAGCTGGGATAAATATCTATAAATGCTACCGGGGGTTGAAGAAGAGAATAAAATAAAGGATCTATTATACATTTTTAAAATCTTTTGATTTTTAAAAGTTAGGTTTACATCCAGAAGAGTTTTTCCTACATTTTCTTCTAGAATTTTTATAATTTGATGCCTTATATTTAAGTCTTTAATTCATGTTGAATTAATTTTTGTGTATAGCGAGAGATAGACTTCCTGTTTTATTCTTTGGCATGTGTCTACCCAATTTTTCCAGCACCATTTATTGAATAGGACGTCCTTTCCCCAGTATATGTTTTTGTCTGCTTTGTTGAAGATCAGTTGGTCATAGCTATATGGTTTTGTATCTGGGTTCTCCATTCTGTTCCATTGGTCTATATCTCTACTTTTATAACAGTATCATGCTGTTTTAGTTACTACAGCCTTGTAGTCTAATTTGAAGTCAGGTAATGTGATGCCTCCAGATTTTGCATAAGATTGGCTATTCAAGCTCTTTTTTGGTTCCAAATGAAGTTTAACATTATTTTTTCTAGACCTATGAAACAAGACATTGGTATTTTGATGGGAATTGTGTTGAATCCATAAACTGCTTTAAGCAGAATGGACATTTTAACAATGTTGATTCTACCAATCCATGAGCATGGGATGTTTTTCCATTTGTTTGTGTGGGAAAAACTCTTCTAGACATAGGCCTAGGCAAAGGATTTATGACTAAGACCCCAAAGGTAAATACAGCAGCAACAAAAATAAGTAAATGGGACTGAATTAAATTAAAACGCTTCTGCATAGCAAAGGAAATAATCAACAGAGTAAACAAGCAACAGAATGGGAGAAAATATTTGCAAACTATACGTCTGGCAAAGGACTAATCTATAAAGAACTCAAGCAAATCAGCAAGAAAAAAAACAACCCCATCAAAAAGTGGGCAAAAGACATGAACAGAATTTTTTTCGAAAGAAGATAGGCAAATGGCCAACAAACATATGAAAAAATGTTCAGTATCACTAATCATTGGAGAAATGCAAATTAAAACCACAATGAGATACTACCTTTCCCTTGTCAGCATGGCCATTATTAAAAAATCAAAAAATAATAGATGCTGGCATGGATGAAGAGAAAAGGGAAGACATATAGACTGTTGATGGGAGTGCAAACTTACACAACCTACATGGAAAACAGTATGGAAATTCCTCAAAGAGCTGAAAGTAGACCTACCATTTGATGCAGCAATCCCACTGCTGGTTATATACCCACAGGAAAAAAAAAATCATTTTATCAAAACAACAAATGCACTTGGATGTTTATTGCAGTACAATTCACAATTACAAAGATATGGAATCAACCTAAATGTCCATCAGTTCACGAGTGGATAAAGTGGATGTACACCCCATGGAGTACTACTAAGCCATAAAAAGGAATGAAATAATGTCCTTTGCAGCAACTTGGATGGAACTGGAGACCATTATCCTAAGTGAAATATCTCAGGAATGGAAAAACAAATACCACATGTTCTTACTGTAACAGAGGGAATGGCCTAGAAAAAAAGGCGGGGGGGGCAAAAAGATTTTGTCTTTTTAAAACTTTCCCCACTCTTTTGGGAACTGCAGCCCGGGCTGCATCCCTGAGACAGGTTAAGTCTTTTGTTAAAACTTCCAGGTGGCACCAGCCCCCAAGGTGGGCGGCTGGTGGAGTTGACAGGATTTGTCTTTGGCAGAGATGGGGATTAGAACAGTTAACATAGTAATTGCCTGAAGCCGAGAACCCTCCCTTTAAAAGCTCTGTATTTCTGCCTATGTTCGGGAAATTTGGGATTTTTAGACGAGAAGATTTACCATATTTCCTTCTTTGTTGGCAAAGTAAACTCTCTTTCCTTCCTCCACAAACCACTTGTCCTCGCTCTTCTGATTCGGCCTTGTGGACAAGTGGCCGAGCTTTCAGTAACATTACTAATATGTGGGAACTAAACAATAGGTACACATGGGCACAGAGAGATGTAAAGGACACTGGAAACTAAGAAGCGGAGAGGATGGCTGGTGGGAGGGTGAGGGATAAAAACATACCTATTGGATACAATGAACACTGCCTTGGCAGTGGGCACACTGAAAGCCCTGACTTTACTATACAGCTTATCCATGTAACAAAAACATTAACATTTTAAAATTTTAAAAAGTTAGATTTATGAAAACAATCAAAAATAATAAAGACTTGAACTGGTGCTTTATCAGCACATTTGAAATTATCTTAGGTATGGATATAAACAAGAAAAATGGAGATCGGGCAATAATGAGGTAAATTTATAACTTGTTGAATGAACATGCCCTAAGAGTCAGCACTCATTGGTGGGTAGTGGAATCCAGGGCTCTTCTCAGATTCAGGTTCTAAAGTAATTTTTATCAATGTAGCAGATTACAGGAGTATGGGAAAATTAGTTAAAGAAATACAGGATATAAAGAATATTCCAAATGGTCTTTCTCAGCTACATTGGTGGAACAAACCCAACAAAATATATGTAAAGTCCAACATTTAGGTTTATAAACTATAGTAATAAGGTATATGTGAAACAAAAAAGTTACCAAAAGGGGATTTGATCTTTGTCTACATTAATAGAAGTAGAGTGTTCAGAAGGAGTGAAGTAATCATTCTCTACTCTGAACTGGTCAGCTTCTACTCAGGAAATTTTGTGTTCATTTCTGAGTGCCATATCTAAATACATACAACTATTATGTACCCATAATAAATAAAAAGAAAAAAGATGTTGAAGAAAATAATGAGGGTAATGAGTTTCCTTGAAGTAGCATCATATATGAAGTAGTAGATATCTAAACCAAAGAAGAGAAGATATGGCAGGGAAGGGAAGATGAATTCTCAACTGTGTATACAGTTACTTCAAGAAATCTCATGTGAATGAAGAACTGGATTCAGTTGGCCTATTGTTGTCTATGAGACTGAGGATATAATCAAAGAAAGGAAGAATTATCTGAAACTTTTTCTTCCATGGAGATAACTAAACTGAGGTAGAATGCTATACAGGAGACTCAAATATTTGATACACATTATATGAGATTAATTTTAAGATTATTTCCAAATCTAAATGTGTGTGTCTGTGTGCATGTGTCTGTGTGTAATTTTTAATTTATACATTTTTAAATAAATGCAATTTTTAAGATTTTTTAAAAAATATATTAGCTCAATAAAATTTTGACTTAAACTAGAACATGAAGGGAGGGCAAAAATGAGAATCAAGAGAGTCTAGAGAAGCTGATGTTGAGAAAGAGATTAAAACAAAGAAAAATAAAATATGGTGACCAAGAGGGCATTAATGTTCCCCTCAGCTTAACTAAACTTTAGACAGGCCTCTTCCTGACTCTGGACTTTTCTTTTCTTGAGCATTTACTTTAAAAAACTTTCAACTTTAAATTCTTTCTCTGCCCCTTTGAGATGTATATTTTCTCGCAGTCTTTTGCCAGTTTTATAATCCAAAAATGTCTTTCTCAAGGACATGGGAGCCATCTCTTTGAAAGGTAATTATCAAGGAAGGTAGTGCCCTTATCTCTCAGTCTCAGAGGGAGGAAAGGAGCCTAATGTCCTTGGGCACCAATTAGCAAACACATATGGCATAATGACAGAGAAGAACATTTGCAAATTCAGGAAAAAATTGCTCAAAGGGCTCAACACATCCCATTGGCCCTAATGGCCTCCAGCATTTTTCTACTAGCTCACCCCAGTACTTAAAAACTCTCCTGCCTTTCGTTTTAGCATAATTTAGTTCAGACTGAGGTCTCTCTCCCGTATTGCAATAGGCTGGAATAAAATTTTACTTGGCTATTTAACTTTCTCCAGGGCAAATATTGCTTTGACAATGGCAGGCAAGTTAAGACCCAAGGGTAGAAAGCCAGGCAAGAAACCAAGGTCTATACAGGTGTCACTATCCAGCAAACATTTCTTAGTGCCTATTAGCAGTCTATAATTGCAGGGAATATAGTATTTGTAGTCTACTAGCACAATAGGGCTTTGCCACAAATGACTTTAATTTAGTTGAAAATAAGCAGTGGCTTGAGAGATCTCATAAAGTTCTATGAATGAATCATAAAGTTGTAAGGTTGATGTAGGAAACAAAGGCCCAAGAAGCGTGTGTAAAACTCCAGCAACAATAGGAGTAAAGCAAGAGATTTTTGAGACAGCTAATACAGAAACAAGAGTCAATTACCAGGCATAAATACTAGCAAAGTGGTTGAGAAGGTGACATGGAATAAAAAGTGTGGTAAGAGTGGCAGAGCCTGACTCTCCTCTCCTCAGCCCTTGATTAGTATGTGATCACCATAGGGATCATATACACACACACACACACACACACACACACACACACACACACACACACACACAGAGATATGTTCCAAAAAGCTGGGGGAACCAAGGAGGTAAGATCAGCTGTCTGCTTTAATGATATAAACAATAACAATGTCACCCAATAATAGATAGTGCCATGCCAAGTGTTTTACATACTTTACATCATTTAATCCTTCCTAAAATCCAATGGAGAAGATGCCCACTTGTCTGATAAGGAAACTGAGTCTCAGAGAAGTTACACAGCAGAAGGTGAAGTTGACATTTACACTAAGGCTGATTCCAAAACTCATATTCTTACCTGATTAATCCAGTGGTCCTCAATTCTAGCTAAATGTTAAAATCGCCTGGCGTGCTATTCAAAATAACAATGTTTGATTCCCATCTCCAGAGATTCAGATTTAATTGGTTTGGGGTGAGGCCCAGACATTAGTGTAAGAAAGTAAAAAATAAAATGAACCCTCCTCAAGGTGACT
The DNA here is from genome assembly GCA_004363605.1 of Indri indri. Lineage (NCBI taxonomy): Eukaryota > Metazoa > Chordata > Mammalia > Primates > Indriidae > Indri > Indri indri. Next base: position 18,457 of record RJWJ010001387.1, on the reverse strand, counting down.
GTGCTATGCAGCCAATGTTTATGAACTACTGCATTAGCTATTCTGTTGCTCCTCCTACCATTTCTATGGTAGAAATAATAGCACAAATCAATACCAGCAGAGACAAAGCTGGCTTTTTACCACTTCCTCACCTCTAATTCACCTCAGAAAACAGCATTCTGGCTTCCACACTCACCATCCACTCAGACTGCAACATGCTGCTAAAGCTGCCGATTAACGTCTACCTGACAGATCCACAATCCTTTTAGTCTTAGATCTTCCTGTATCATTTGACACTATGATTAGAGCATCATTCTTGAAACTATACCTCTTTCCCATTTTGTGAAATACCATGTCTGTGGAATTATCCTGCAGTTCCCTCTGAGTTTTCTTCCTGGGCTCATCCATGTAACTTGTGTGTTTCCCAGGTGTTTCCCAGGGTTCTGTCCTCACCCTCTACTTTTCTCATTCTACTCACGCATTCCTGCAGAGTTATCTCACCCGCTCCTACGTTATCAACTACCCCCTAAGAAAAACAAACTCCATGTTTCTGTCTCCAGCCTAGTCTCTGTCCTGGGCCTCAGCTCCACATATCCAGCTGCCTATTCCACATATCTCCACCTGCTTTATTGCAGACCAAGGATTCCTGGACCTTGGCGGATTACAGCCCAAGAGCCAAGGGTCTCCCATTTGATGCAGAACCTGTTGTTCTGTGCATCGTGTAGGGAGCAGAGTGATCATTTACTTATTAGCTCCGTGCCTTGCAAGCTTACTTCTCATGCCTCAGAAGGCATTTGCCCTGCTGATGTCAAAGCAAAAGCTTACTAAGAATATTATTTTAATGGAATGTTAAGAAAATAGAAATTAAGAGAAATGTATTCTGCAACAGCCTTTGCCTGTTTCCAGGTTCTTTTATACAAAATTATTCTACTGGGCCATAAGCCAAAGGAGAAATTGCTCATAGTCATGGTTGATTTGCTATTTCGTTGTTCTGACTCTGTACAGCTATCTAGAACTAGTATACAATACTCAGTTTTGTTTTTCACTTCAAATATTTAAGAAAATGAATATAATTTATGTCCCAATTATTTAACTATATATAGTTGATGTGTTTTCCTGCCTTTTTCTCATTTCTGAGATCACATTCGTTAAAATATGTTGTTTGATAAAGACAAATTGTTAGTTGTGTGTTCCAATTTTATGATAAATTAATGTTCATTAATTTTACTATAGAAGGCAATGATACTCTGAAAGAAATCACTTTTTGATCATTAGTTATTTTTATAGTATTATTCTTAACAATTATGATGCTAGTGATAATAGTGATAATAACAGGTAAGTTATTTTCTTTAGTGAAACTTTTTCATAGTTTATGTTGACTATTACTAGAATGTTCATCTTAAAGTATCTATCTCTAATATATCAGATTGCAAAAATATTATAGCATTCTTTATTTTTACTAGAGTTATGAATGAGTAATAAAGTTATATAAATTAAGCACCTGGCTCAATAATTGAAGTCCACATTTATGAGTTAAAAGCCTAGGAGCTGCTTGCTCAATATTAAGTGATAATTATATGGATGGGTGCACCATTTAATTTATAATAAAGTACGAGTGCTTTGCAATTTATATTAAGACAAAAATCCAATTAGGAGGTTTGCAAATTTAGTCATTCCATTATTTAACATATTCGCTTGGTCATATTAAAATCATCTCCCCAATGTTAAATTTTTAAATGAATTTCTGCTATAATTTCCTTCTGCTTATGAGCTAATATGCATACGATGCATACTGGATATGATAATATTCAATGGATTCTCCCTTTTTGCTTCATGAGTTTAATATAAAACATCATTTTCACTGTGCTCCATGTAAGACTTGCTGAAACTTGCCTATGAACACAGAAATTCTCCAAGATACTTTAATTTTTCATTTCCCACTTGAAGCAAAGCTCTAAAATGAAAACTTTAGATAAGATCGTTTGTGGTCTAATTTGTGATATAAAAATTTGAGTCAAGAGTTGAAATCTATTGCCTTGTTCAATACTAATCTTTTTATAGATAATTAATAGGGAGAAACACTTAAGTAGCTTTGTGGATAATTTGCCCCTAGGAATACTCATTATGGGATTCGATTAGGTATAAAATAGGTGAGTTCATACCAAAATGGAAGCACAACTAATCTGTAAATTAAAATGCCTTGTGATAAATTTGACTGCATGATGTGATCCAGTTATATTCCTGAGTAATAATTTTAGGAAGAAACCAGAATTACCTATCATATACAGAAGTCAGGCATTTGACCAATGTCCACCAGGCCTACTATGACCCACAGACATTTGTACTGACTACCAGGGAGACTGCCAAACACTTTTTTTTCCTGTAGTCTGTGGGCCACAAAAATGCCAGTGGAGACAGAAATGCCCTGGGCTGCCATCGCAGCTTCTCTCTTTGGTTATCTAGCAGGAATAATCAGCTAAAATTAACAGTCTCCCATCTTCATTCCCAGTCTCATACTTCCCTATCAGTGCAATCTCAAGTTATCAACAGTGGAGAATTCCTAGTTTGATATAGAGTTCAAACAGAAAAAAAAAAACAGAAAAAAAAAATGACCAATGGAATTTTAAGAATAAAGACTAGGAGTATTGTGAATAGGTTAGGATTTTGTAGTCAATGTAAGTAAGCAACATGCCCTAAAAATGCTTTCTTGCTTCTCAACCACTTATTGCTGCAAATCTACATTCTCCTACCTAACCCAAATCAAAATACTCTAAAGTCGCGAATGACTGATACCCATCTAGAGGATCAACTGAAACTGCAGACGTCCCTGCCGCAACCAAATATTCAAATGTTTTCCAACAAAAAGCAGATACAATAGTCATTAAAAGATTGGTTAACTTTAAAATTAACAGTTTTCATTTTTTGAAATTATTAAGCACATATTAGTTAGATTTTAACAAACTAATATACACTTTTAAGTATATCTCATGGAAGTGTCTTGAATGCAGCCTTATTTGATTACAGCTAAATTAATGCAGACTTCCAACATGAAAAGGTTTCCCACCACTGTCCTAAGTTATGGCTTCCTCTCTACCAGTGCTGAGTATCTTTCTTGATTTTCTAATAACTGTATTAAAGGGTCCCTCTCACTCCAAGTGTATGAGTTTGTAAGTTCAAAGCTTTGCATGAGATTACTTCTTTATTTTCCCCCCACTTTCCTCTGATATCTTTTCTGTGGGATATATTCAATGATCAAGAGCAAACTTTAATCCACACCTCATCTGTAAAAGTTTTTGTAACGCTTTCAGAAGAATTACTAGCTTTCTCCTTGGTTTTCTTACAAAGAGCATAGTACTTACTTTACTATCTTTGGTTAGTTGCATATGTATCTCTCTCCCTCGGTAGCATACAAGTTCCTTGAGGGTAGAGATCATGACTTGCTTGTCCTTATTGAAGTTAATGTTAAAAAGAGCTTTAAAATGCATGCTTTGAGAAAACAAATACTGAGAATCTTTCTGGCCAGTGATGTCAGTTGCCATTTGGAGAGCCACTAGAGATGAAAAGGTATGGTCAGACATTCTGCTCAATTTTCTGAAGAAATACCACAATGAAAAGTGACAGGGCATTTGAGAATCTTCCCAGAGTATCATATTTTGAAGCAGCAACTTTTGAATGCTGTTTTAGGGCCCATATTTGCTCCCAATATTTCGTTGTTCAAAGACTATGCACAGGAGATTATAAAATATCAATAAATGGCCATTTGATTCATTGCATCCTTTTTTTTCTCTTAGAAAATAAGGGAAAGATATCTTTAGTCTTTAAAGATCATTAACCACTCAAGACTACAAAAATAATGATAAAGTGGTTTTTGTTCCGCTTCTAAAATTCTCAAGACACAAAAATAAATTAATTCAAATTTCAGCTTACATTTCTAAAATAGAAGAAAGATCACAACTGAATAATTCATGATGATAATAGTCATGTGAGGTCAATTCCATAGTGATAGCAATTTGTGTATTAATTCACACTCAGTGGGTATGGAAAAATATAGTTATCTTTAATTATCTTTTGTAAAACTTATTTTTAAAAAATTATTGGTGATCTCGGCATGTACTCTAATAAAACTTCATTTTTATAAATGGAATCTTTTTGGAAGAAGGTCAAAATAAAGCAAATAAAATAAGCGTTTCAATAAAGATATAGCTCATTTCTTCAGATCTAAAAGAAAAGACCATTCTACTCTCAAATATAGCTTCATATCAATATAAAACAATGCAATCTGACTACTAGAACAGGTTAATAGTTAAACAAATAGAAGAAGTTAGGGAAAGGCACTTATTTCTTCATCTTCTCTAATTACAACTTTTTATACTAAAATTTAAACCTATCAAGTACATTCCAAATTAAAGTAAAAATTGGTTTTGAATTTTAAAATTAACCCTAGCTACAAGTATATAACAAAGATGGAGCAAAATGTATTATCCATCACTCTGAAGACTAATAACTTCCAAGTGGATAATTATTTCTGATAAATTTTAACAAAAATAAAATTTCTGAAGTTAATTTACCATAAATTTTACTATGCTTAAAAAGACCTAATTAAATCTCATGTTATGAACAGATAAAAATTAATTTCCATTTTAATTCTGTTAATTAGGGGGAACTGCTCAAATATGGAGCTTGAAATGTAGCATCATTTTGTTTTTCAAAGAATTACCAAATATTCTATTGTTGAAATATCTAGAGAAGAAATTTATACCTATTTGAGATAAAATATACTTACCTGCAATTCCTGGAACTGTGATTTCTTTTTTCAAAATTATTATGCATAATTACATATTTATCGATCTAGTTTTTTCTTCTTGAAAACAAATACTGACTTTGAGAAATTTACATAGACTATTAAATCTAACTATTCCTATGGCATCTAAAATGCCACCATAAAGAAATATTCTAAAAAAGGTTATAAAATAAACGATTTCTGACAGCATTTCAAAAGTATAACATTATAGAAAAAGTGACATTTGGCAATTTAAAAACCTTTTAAGAGGAGCAAAGAACAAGGGTAACAAATAGAAACAATACCAAATATGGTCAAAATTAATCACACTACATCAGTAACCATTTTAAATGTCAATGGTCTGAATACATCAACTGAAAGACAGAGTGTATCAGAGAAGATAAAAAATTAAGATCCAACTACATGTTTTCTATACGAAAGCCACTTTAAATATAAAGACACATAATAGATTGAAAGTAAAGGTATGGAGAAAGATGAATCATGTTAACACTAATCAAAATAAATTAGGAATAACTGTGTTAATTTCAGACACAGCAGACTTCAGAGCATGGAAAGTTATCAGGAATATGAACATTATATAATGATGAAATGAGTTGATACTTCAAAAAAAGTAACAACCGTTAATGTTTATGCACCTAACAGCAGAGTATCAAAATACATGAGGCAAAAAATGCAAGGAGAAATAAAAGAAAGATAGCTGGAAAATCCCAAATACTTGAAGATTGAAAAACACACTTCTAAATAACATACAGGTCAAAGGAGAAAACTCAAGATATGTTTTTAAATATTTTGACCTAAATAAAAATACAGCCTATAAAAACTTGTGGAATGCAATAAAAACAGTGCTTAGAAGAACATTGATAGCATTGAATGCATATATTAGAAAAGAAGAAAGCACTAAAATCAATCATCTAAAGCTTTCACCTTATGAAACTAGAAAGAGAAGAGGAAACTAAATCCGAAGTAAGCAGAAGAAAAGAAATAATAAAAATTAGAGCAGAAAATGAAATTGAAAACAAGAAATCAACAGAGAAAATTAACAAAACCTAAAGCTGGTTCTTTAAAAAGATAATGTTGAGAAGCCTCTAGCTAGGTTAACTAAGAACAAAAGACAGAAGACATAAATTGCTGTGAGACTTGAAAGAGGAAAACATCACTATAGATCCCACAGACACTAAAAGGATAATAAAGTAATATTATGAACAGCTCTATGTCCACAAATATGATAATCTAAATGACATGGACCAATTTCTTAAAACATACATTCTGCCAAAACTCATATAAGAAATTGACAATCTGAATAGGTCAATATCTACTAAAGAAATTGAATCAATAATTAATAACCTACCAAAACCAAAAGCATCAGACTCAAATGGGTTCACTAGTGAACTCTACCAGACATCTAAAGAAGACATTATATAAATTTTCTATAGTCTCTTCCTGAAGATAGAAGTAAAGGTTCATTCTATCAGGCCAGCATTACAGTACCATCAAAAACCAGACAAAGACATTACAAGAAAAGAAAACTATAGACCAATATTTCTCATGAACATATATGCAAAAATCCTCAAGAAAATATTAGAAAATCAATCTAACAATGTATAAAAAGAATTATACACCATGGTCATGTGAAGTTTATTCCAAGTATGCAAGGCTGGGTCAACATTCAACAATCAATTAATGTGATCCGTCACATCAACAGGCTAAACAAGAAAAAAGAATCACATGATTTATATCAATAGATGCATAAAAATTACTTGACAAAATCCAACACCCATTTATGACAAAAACATTCATTAAAATAGTAATCAAGAGAACTTCTTCAACTTGATGAAGAACATCTACCAAAACCCTACAGCTAAGATCATACTTAGTGGCAAGAAACTCAAAGCTTTCCCATTAAGATCAGGAAAAAGACAAGGATATTCCCGATTACAACTGCTTTCAATATTGTACTCGAAGTCCTAGCTAATGCAATAAGACAAGAAAAGGGAAATAAAAAGTATACAGACTAGGAAGAAAGAAATAAAACTATTTTGTTCACAGATTACATGACTATTAATATAGAAAATCATAAAGAGTCAACAACAAAAATATCTACTGGAACTAGTAAGTGATTATAGCAAGGTTGAGGGATAAATATAAACAAAAAGTCAATCATTTCCTTTATACAGGCAATGAACAAGAAGTATTTGAAATTAAAAGCATATTACCACTTATATTAGCACCCCTGAAAATGAAATACTCAGTTACAAATCTAGAAAATTATGTACAAGATCTTTATGAGAACAACTACAAAACTCTAATGAAAGATATCGAGGCAGAACTAAGTAGATGGAAAGATACTCTAAGTTCATGGATAGGAAGACTCAGTATTGTCAAGAAGTCAGCTTTTCCCAACCTCTTCTGTAGAGTCAAAGCAATCCCAATCAAAATTCCAGCAAGTTACTTCATGGATATTGGTAAACTGATTCTAAAGTTTACATAAAGAAGGAAAAGACCAAGAACAGCCAACTCAATATTGAAGAAGAAAGTCAGAGAACTGACATTACCTGACTTCAAGACTTTCTGTAAAGCTACAGTAATCCAGACCATGAGAGATTAGAAAGAAAAGACAACAAGATCAATGGAACAAAATAGAGAGCCCAGAAATAAACCCACACAGATATGGTCAATTGATCTTTGACAAAAGAGCAAGGGCAATATAGTGCAGAACAGATAGTTTTTTCCATAAATGGTGCTGAAACAACTGAACATCCACATGCAAAAGAAAAAAAAATGAATCTAGACAGAAACTTTATATCCTTTACAAAAATTAACTCAAAATGGATCATAGGCCTAAATGTAAAACACAAAATTATAAAACTAGCAGAAAATAACATAAGAGAAAATCTAAGTGACTGTGGGAATAGCAATAACTTTTGAGATATAGCATTGAAGGCACTATCCATGAAAGAAATAATTGATAAATTGTACTTCATTAAAATTAAAAACTCCTACTCTGTGGAAAAAAGTTTCATGAGAATGAGAAAACAAGCCACAGACTAAGATAAAATGTTTGCAAAAGACACATCTGATAAATGATTATTATTCAAAATATACAAATAACTCTTAAAATTTAACAATAAGAAAATGAACAACCTAATTTTAAAAATAGGCAAAAAACTATACGAATGGCAAATAAGCATATAAAAAATGTTCATCCTCATATGTCATTAGAGAATTGCACACTGAAACAATAGTGACTGGAAGGTCAAGGCGGGAGGATGGCTTGAGGCCAGGAGTTCGAGATCAGCCTGGGCAGGAGCGAGAGACCCTGTTTCTACAAAAAATGGAAAAATTAGTCAGGCGTAGTGACGTGTGCCTGTAGTCCCAGCTACTTGGGAGGCTGAGGCAGGAGAATCGCTTGAGCCCAGGAGCTTTAGGTTGCAGTAAGCTATGATGACACCACTCCACTCTAGCCAGGGCAACAGAGCAGGACTCTGTGTCAAAAAAACAGTAGCGAGATACCACTACACGTTTATCATAATGACCAAAATCCAAAGCACTGATAACACCAAATTCTGGTGAGGATATGGAGCAGCAGGAGCTCTCATTCATTGTTGGTGGGAAAGCAAAATGGTAAAACTACTTTGGAAGACAGTTTGGCAACTTCTTACAAAACTAAATATATTCTTACCATAAGATCCAGCAATCATACTACTTTGTATTTACCCAAACGAACTGAAAACTTATGTCCACACAAAAACCTGCACGTGCATATTTATAGCAGCTTTAGTCATAATTGTCAAAACTTGGAAGCAACCAAGATGTTCTTCAGCAGTCAATGACAAATAAACTTTGCCATATCCAAACAATGAAATATTATTCTGTGCTAAAAAGAAATGAGTTATCGAGCCATGAAAAGACATGGATGAAACTTAAATGCATATTACTAAGTGAAAGAATCCAATCTAAAAAGGCTACATAATGTATTATTTCAACTATGTGACATTCTGAAAAGGTTAAAATTATGGTGACAATAAAAAGATTAGTGATTGCCAGGGTTTAGGCGAGAGGGAGGGATGAATACGCAGAGCACAGAGGATTTTTATAGCAGTAAGACTATTCTGTATAATACTGAAATGGTGGGTACCTGTCATTATACATTTTTCCAAACCCAGAGAATGTACAACACCAAGCATGAACCCTAATATATACTATTGACTTTGAGTGATAATTGTGTGTCAGTGTAGATTAATTGATTGTACCAAATGTACCATTGTGATGTGGTATACCAATAGTGGGGAAACTTCGTGTGAGGACAAGGAAGTATATGAGAATTCTCTGTGCTTGACACTGATTTTTCCATGGAAGTGAAACTTTTCTACAAAAAATTTACTAACTTTAAAAAATCTTTAAGTAATGTCTGTTATTCTCTGTCGGCTAGAACTTAAGAATTGGAGATGTTTTTGAACCAACTAACTGCAGCAAAACTGAGAATAATGGCTTCAGTAAAAGTATACAAACCTACTACATAACATATAAGATATGAACATTTTTAAATTCATGTTTCTTTTCCTGTAAATAGTTTTCAGACTTCATTATTTATGGATAATGGACAAGTGTAAAACTGATTTCTAGATTTGCATATCTCAAACTAATTTGATGCCAAAACAATTTTAAAATTATGCTGTATTGACAGAACCCCAAAGGAACTCACTAATCTATGAATGTTTGAACAATAAACATTAAAAATATCACCATCGTGTACCACAGGTATAAAACCAGAGGATGCAACATGAGCAGATGGTCAACATCAATCTTCCGGTGCCCAGGTATTAGAGAATGCTCCCTCTGCTTTAGCACACTGATTAAATGGCACGTGCTAAGTGCTTTCTCTTTTTCCTTCCTTAGGAATTTTCCTTTCTAAGAAAATTCTCGGGAATTTTTCTTAAAGTTGTATTTTCTTAAAGTTATATTCTGGCATAGTAATAAAAACAAATCTATGAATATTCTAAACTATTTCTTACATTTTAAAAAATGCACTGAAAAGGAAAGGTATTGATAATTTTCATACATAGAACACCTATTAACATCTTGAATAACACCAGCATTCTATAGAACAGAACTTAGAAAATTCTGTACTAGGCGATTAAGCCCCTTCAGAATAAAAGAGGAATGTTCTATTGACAAATTCTGCATGAACCAACAGTATCTTCTTTCATCCTGGCTAACATTGACAATAACGTCAACAGCGAAGTTTGCTCAGCCGTGGTGTCATTTCTTCTCTTCTCCTAAGAAATATTGCTAGAAATAGTACATAGTATATTCCATAGTATATTCCTTCAAAAGTTAGCTTGCTCTTTCTATATTTATGTGTGTGTGCATGTGTGTACATGCTGAGCATGTTATGGTTGGCAGAAATTATCAAAACCTAATCTTGAAGATGGAGAATCTTCAGGAAATGATGAATATTAAATTCACAATTTAGTACTTCATTTGTGTTATAGTTTGATAGATGGAGCTCTCAGGATCTCTAACCTGATCAAACAATGACTTCTTCCTCCCTTTATGCAATCATATTTTTCACTTAAAAAATGGGACAAAAACTCTTTTATATCTCTGCCTTACGGCAGGTATCATATTTATTTTCATCTGTGTTGTATATAGAATTTGATTAAAATTTTCAAATAATGACAGTTTAAAAGCACAAGATTCCATAACTGTTAGTTTTAGAATGTGTGGATGACAGTCCAGGGAGGCCAAATGGAGCAACAAAGAGCACTGTGACCACAGGTCATTCATAGAGTCAGATTATTGCATGATGCAAGTTGATCGAAAATTTCCAGGTTTTATATATCCGTATCCTCTAACGCAGCATTCCCAACCTTTTTGGCACCAAGGACCGATTTCGTGGAAGACAATTTTTTCCACAGAAGCGGGGGCAGAGCTCTGCAGCCTGGTCCCTAACAGGCCATGCAGCCCCCGGGGTTGGGGACCACAGCTCTGACGAATTGATTTTCTTTAAACAAAGTTTCAGTTACTGAAAGAAAGAACTATAAATGTTAATTTTCCATAATATAATAAGTACATTTCAATACTCATTGCACCTTATGGTTTTGATATAAATGTGTGCTGTTGATGTAAACAAAAGTTTATGTAAAATTTACCTGTTGACAAAAAAATGATGCAAACTTACACTGTGGATATAAAAGAAATCAATCTTATATAATAGAGATAGATTATTTTTAAAAGCAGAACACTGACTTAGAAATTTGCTTGATTTTTATTTTTTTCATTGCAGACATTAGACTGGTTCCATTTTTTTTTTTTTTTTTTTTTTTTTGAGGGACGGGGTCTCACTGCTGCCCAGGCTGAAGTGCAGTGGCGTGATCATGGTCACTACAACTTTGAACTCCTGGGCTCAAGCAATCCTCCTGCTTGGAACTATAGGTCCCACCACCATAGCCACCTAATTTTTTTTTTTTTTTTAGAGATGGTCTTGCTATGTTGCCCAGACTGTTCTCGACTCCTGGTGTCAAGCTATCCTTCTACCTTGGCCTCCCAAAGAGCTGGGATTATAGGCGTGAGCCACCACACTCAACCAAGTTCAGTCTTTTTCTGTGGTTTAGTCATATGTCATTGGGTACCTAATGGTTTAGTCATGTATTATTTGGTACCTAAAGATCTCATAACTTAACAGTCCAATCCTGCAACAAATATCAGTTTGCCGAAGAAAATCACAAGGTAGAGAATAAGAGTATAACTGTGATAAAAATTTCTACTGCACCACTTCAGTGGAAATACAGGGAAGAAAGTAACAAAGTGAAAGCATGAACGACACACTTGGGAGACAATCAAATACTTGCTTTGCCATCTTTTGTATGAATCATCCCTTTTCTTGAAATAAAAATGTTACACTGCATTTTGTACTTCCAAAGTTAAAATAATTCAGTGCTGTCAATCTAAGAATAAAAAGGCAATAGCTGTGATAGCCCATGTTTCAGAAGGTATCACAGTATCCTAATTCCTGGAGGAAGCTCAATGTGGTATTATCTATATGTTTATTTTGAATATTGTAAGTTCTTCTCCTGAGTGGAAAGTACAGGGTGTGGAACTTGCAATTTCCATTGTGCAACTTATCTTGGGAAAGCTGTGTTAGTTAGTGTATCTCATTTTTCACACAATTTTCTGACCCTGTAGAGCAATTAAAGAAGACCTCGTCTTGGCTGCTTTGCTAAATGTTCTTAGTGCCATCTGCTGCATGCTTCCGGCTACTGTAGGGGGAACTACTCTAGTTAATAGGAGTTTATGAAACTAGAAAGAGCTGACATCGTATTTATCAATCTGTAGTCCATGCGTGGAAAGAAAACACACTATTAAAGCATTCTGATACAGGAAGTACTTTGGAAACTATCTTAGAAATAGTTAATAATAATGTTTAGGTTTGTGATTCTTACACTAAAACTGTATCTTTAATGTACTCTATTTTCTCTGTTTAAAAGGTCTATGTGTAATAATTTTATCTAAGTGATTTAGCATTAGCTACAGGTCTCCTAAACTGAAACTATTATTATGTTTCAGCCTGCTCCTTAGATAAATACAGAATCCATTATATTTGGAAGCAGCAAAAATAATTTAATGACACTAATAAAAGTTATTGGGGGATATTAATATTGTTTTTTTTAATTAAAGGGCTTTTTATTTAAAAGAGCTAAACAATAAATAGGACAGATATATAAAGACATAAAAAAAATAGATGAGCCCATTATTCTGAAGAGCATTTCCAAAGATACATGTTGATAGGTAACTATTATTTAAGTGGAGAGAAAAGGCTGTTTGTGATTATTTTGAAGAATAAGGAAACTGGTATCCAAGAAAGCAACCCTAACATGCCTTAACCAACACCACCACCCAGAGACATGGTCAGTAACTCTCTGAAAACTGATACAGATCATACAATGATGTTACTTTTATTACTTCCTTACTTAATTTTTCTTTTCCTGATAAAATATTCATTACCGTAAGACCTGGTATGTGTTAGGATGGCTGCCAGTCACAGCGAAGCTCTTGTGTCTATTCTGGTTCTAATCTCTCCCATTGTTCTAATTCTGAGGATTCTAAATTTCCTTAAGATTCAAGTAAGTATGTGGCCTCAAGCGATTCCATTGTTCAATGGATGCTGTTCCAGGTCTCACACCACCTGGTGTGTATTCTTTGGATAGCTTGCAAGGGGCTTGATAATTTCAACTAGACTTTCTCACTTGCTGTAATAAGCATGATGAAACACGCTATGTTGAGATAATTACATAGTTTAATCCTTAACAGTCTAGTTTATTACTAAAATGTGTGGGTATAAAATGCTCAAAGAGGATTGCCTCAGTATTTATTTCTTAAACTGTCTACTAGCAACAGTTACTCTGTAACAATCCTTGAGCTAGTTTTTCTTTTTGTTCTTGAGAATTGTACCTTTTTTCACCCTGTCTAAAGACCATTCTTATCCGGCAGACAATTAAAATATTCAAGAATCTGATTCCCCGTAGTGTTTTAAGATCATAGCTTTCTAAAAAGTACACAAGCCATCTCCTCAACATTAGAAATAAAGCAGACTATGTGGTAATGCAAAAGGTGTTTAATTATGTATAAAATAAATTATACTTGCAAAATGATAAAGAAATTAGAAGCATTAGAGTAAAATACTGCAAGGACAAAGCGATCAAAAGTACTATAAGCTAATAACGAAAATTGTAAAAATACTTAGATTGCCAGAACTCTTGAAAGAAAGTATCAGTCATTACTTCTAAAAGCCAGTTGATTAGAGCTGATCAGAATCTTTGGTACCAACCAACACTAGGTACACAGGAAAAATTGCTTCTGAGAGAGCCTTTTTTAGGGTTTTTATCAAGTATAAAATGTCTAATACCTATCAACAGAAAAATAAAAGACACTCCTAAGGCCCTCTTGGATTCGTGGTTTGTTCGGTGCTTAAAATTTAAACTTCAATTCTGTCCCACAAGAGCACACACTCAGCTACACACCAAGAATTTGCAGAAATGAGTCTTTAGCCCTCAGGAGACATGTGAGTAACACGTGATCCCTTGGCAGGGTAGACATTATCTGCTCACTAAAAGATGTTAAAACACGCACATGCCGTGAGTGTGAGCATCTGCCTGTTTTTTTTTCATATGTTTATTATAGTGAATATTACTTTAGGGTGGCATAATTGTTTCAATTTTCTTTACAATTCATTTTTCTGATTGTAATATTCACTCTATTTTTGTTGAATAAATTAGATCAGATTACTTTTTATAGAATAAAATATAGGAAAATATTTTCTATTTTGTTATGTTATATATAATCCAATATAACCACTTAAAGTTTAGTATTAAAAAGGCACCTATTTTCAGCCTTTCAAAACAATGAATTTATGTGCCTAAAAACATAAAGAATGCTTCCAGTGTGAATATGACTATGAAAGTCAGCATTATTCCACTACTGGAAAACATAGAAACGAAATAAGAAGAATTAAAACAAAAACCTGAAACCTACAATTTTAGTGAAACTAGGGGGCAAATACATTCTAGACTTAAAATACATTTAAGGCAGCCTAAAAATTAAAAATAAAAACATTTTACATTGCTACCAGCAGTGTATGAGAGTCTAGTTCTTCCACAACTTTACCAACATTCTGTATGGTCAGTCTTTTTAATTTGAGCCATTCACATGGATGTGTAGTTCTATTTTCTTGTGATCTTAATTTATATTGACTTACTACTCAGTGATGTTGAACACCTTTTCATACCCTTATTTGCCATTTGAATATATTTGGTGAAATGTCTATTAAAAGATTCTATTTTAAAATTGAGTTGTCTTTCTTAGCATTGTGTATTGTGAATTAAAATCTTGCCATTCTGGTAGTGGGAAATGGAGGTAGTATTGTTATCTCATTAAAATTTTAATTGACATTTCCCTGGTTATAAATGAGATTAAACACCTTTTTTTTTAGACTTTTTTCCAGCATATTATGGGAGTACAAATGTTTAGGTTACATATAATTGCCTTTGTCCCACCCGAGTCAGAGCTTCAAGCCTGTCTATCCCCCAGACAGTACGCACCGCACCCATTAGGTGTGATACATCCATCCCCTTCTCCCCACTCCCACCTGCCCAACACCCAATAAATGTTACTACTATATGTGCATATAAGTGTTGATCAGTTGATACCAATTTGATGGTGAGTACATGTGGTGCTTGTTTTTCCATTCTTGTGATATTTCACTTAGTAGAAGAGGCTCCAGCTCTATCCAGGATAATATAAGAGGTGCTAGATCACCATTGCCTTTTGTGGCTGAGTAGAACTCCATGGTATACATACACCACATTTCATTAATCCACTCATGTATTGATGGACACTTGGGCTGTTTCCACATCTTTGCAGTTGTGAACTGCACTGCTATAAACATTCTAGTGCAGATGTCTTTTTTATAGAATGTCTTTTTTTCCTTTGGGTAGATGCCCAGTAATGGGATTGCTGGGGTGGATGGTAGTTCTACTTGTAGCTCTTTGAGGTATCTCCATATTACTTTCCACAGAGGTTGTACTAATTTGCAGTCCCACCAGCAGTGTATGAGTGTTCCTATCTCTCCACATCCCCACCAACATTTATTGTTTTCGGACTTTTTGATAAAGGCCATTCTCACTGGGGTTAAACGATATCTCATTGTGGTTTTAATTTGCATTTCCCTGACGATTAGAGATGTTGAGCATTTTTCATATGTTTGTTGACCATTAGTCTGTCTTCTTTTGAAAAATTTCTGTTCATGTCCTTTGCCCACTTTTTGATAGGGTTGTCTGATTTTTTCTTGCTGATTTTCCCAAGTTCTATGTAGATTCTAGCTATTAGCCCTTTATCGATGTGTAGCATGTGAATATTTTCTTCGATTCTGTAGGTTGTCTGCTTGTTCTTGTGACAGTTTCCTTGGCTGTGCAGAAGCTATTTAATTTGATCAGGTCCCATTTATTTATTTTGGTTGCTGCTGTGATTGTCTTTGAGGTCTTCTTCATAAATTCTTTCCCAAGGCCAATGTCTGTAAGAGTTTTTCCAACATTTTCTTCTAGAATTCTTATAGTTTCATGCCTTAGGTTTAAGTCTGTTATTCTCCATGAGTTGATTTTTGCAAAAGGTGAAAGATGTGGATCCTGTTTTAGTTTTCTACATGTGGATATCCAATTTTCCCAGAACCATTTATTGGATAAGGATTCTTTTCCTCAGTGCATGTTTTTGTCTGCTTTATCAAAGATTAGATGACTATATGAGGATGGTTTTATATCTGGGTTCTCAGTTCTGTTCCATTGGTCTATATCTCTGTTCTTGTGCCAGTACCATGATGTTTTAGTTACTATAGCCTTGTAGTATAGCTTGAAGTCTGGTAAATTGATGCCTCCCAATTTGTTCTTTTTGCTTAAGATTGCTTTTATTATACAGGGTCTTCTCTGGTTCCATATGAAGCTTAGAATTATTTTTTCTAGATCTGCCAGAAATGATGTTGGTATTTTAATAGGGATTGCATTGAATCTGTAGATCACTTCGGGTAGTAGAGACATTTTAACAATGTTGATTCTGCTGACCCATGAGCATGGTATGGTTTTCCACCTGTTTATGTCCTCTGCTATTTCTTTCCACAGTGTTTCGTAGTTCTCCCTGTGGAGGTCTTTTACTTCCTTAGTTAAATATATTCCTAGGTATTTTATTTTCTTTGTTGCTATTGTGAAGGCTATTGAGTCTTGATTTGGTTCTCAGTTTGACTGTTGTTGGTGTATAGGAATGCTACTGATTTCTGTACATTAATTTTTTTAAAAGTTTATTGGCCTTTTTGACTCCTTTTTGGGCAAGTATCTATGCATGTATTTCACCCATTTTTCTATTAGATTTTCTCTTTTTATTGAATTGTAGGAGTTCATCGTAGATTATGGATATGAGTCCTTTCTCTGTTAGCAAATATCTTCTCCCACTCTGTGGCTTATCTTTTAACAATTTTTTTTTTTTGAGACAGAGTCTCACTCTGTCATCCAAGCTAGAGTGCAGTGGCATCATCATAGCTCATTGCAGCCTCAAACTTCTGGGCTCAAGTGATCCTCCTGCCTCAGCTTCTCAAGTAGCTGGGACTACAGGTGTGTGCCACCACTTCCTGCCAATTTTTCTATTGTTTGTCAAGATGGGGTCTCCCTCTTGCTCAGCCTGGTCTTGAACTCCTGGGCTCAAGTGATCCTCCTCCGTCAGCCTCTCAAGGTGCTACAAATACAGGCATGAGCCACTGCACCCAGCCTTTAATAATTTTTATAGTACTTTATGATGAATAAAATTCTTACTTTTAACATAGCCATATTTATTGATCTTTTCCTCTGTGGTTAGTACTTTTTTGTCTAATTTGAGAAACATTTTCCTTTACAGATGTCATGAATATATTATCCAAACTTACTTCCAAAAGCTTTATCATTTTGCCTGTTTCATTAGGTGCCTCATTCACCTATAAAATTGTATGAGTTAAGGTTCCACTTTTATTTTTTTCCACATAGACACTCAATTATTACAGCACCATTTATTTTTAAAATGTCCTTTTCTACTGTTCTCCACTGTTTAATTCAATGTTCACAGATACATGACTCTTTCTACCTCTTCTGTTCCATTGGTCTGTCTTAATTATTCTATACGTGTTAATGTTATTAAATATTTATATCTGGTAAAGACATGTGCTAACTTGTCATATATTACAAACTAACCTATGTATCATTGCTTTTCATTCCTTTATGTGTTTTCCATGTGGAGTCATTTTTATTCTTACTAGGTAAATCCTTTAGAATTTCTTTTTAGTATAGTTTTGAGGATGGTGAGCACTCTCGATTTTTTATTTATATGAAGATGTCTTTATTTTATCTTCATTTTAGAAGATTGTTTCACTATTTATCTTAAAACTTTGAAGATATTATTCTACTGACTCCTAGCATCCCTGGTTGCCGTTATGGAATTGGTTGTCAGTCAAGCTCTGTTCCCTTGGAGGCAGTCCGCCTTTATTTTTCCATTGTGTTTAAGATTTTCTCTTTGCTTTAGGTATTCTGCATTTCCACTATCATGCATCTACATGGTTCTCTCATTTTTTATAATTCAAATTTTATTGAGATAATTGTAGCTTCATATGAGGTTGTAAGAAATAATACAGAGATATCTTATGTAGACTTTCCCATTTTTCTCAATGTTAAAATTTTGTAAAACCATAATATAATGCCACAACCAGTATTTATGCAATCCAGTGGTTTTATTCAAATTTCCCTAGTTTTACTTGTACTTATTTGTGTGTATGTGCTTAGTTTTATATAATTGTATTATATGTGTAAGTTTATATGTCCATTACCCCAGTCAAGATAAAGAATAGTTTCAATACTACAAGGATCCTTCATTTTGCCCTTTTATAACCACATCCACCTCCCTACTGCAGCCTCTTGGGTCTCAAGGGACAAAGTACAAAAATCAATTCCTACTCATGTTAATTTAGAACTTCTTAGTCTGTGTTCTATGTCTCTGAGCCATGTTTTTGCATTTCCCATCTTTTTGTCCCTTCTTGCTACAACCTGAAAACTTTATTCTAACCTATCTTCCAGCTTACTAATTTTCTTTTTAGCTATTTCTAATCAGTTGTTA